>VXBP01000467.1:25977-45988 GCA_013400115.1 Rhinopomastus cyanomelas | reverse complement strand
AGGGAAGATGATGGAACAGTTTGCTCTAGAGGCTGTCTCCAGGCACATCAAGGATAGGCGGGTCATTAGGGACAGTCAGCATGGCTTCACCAAGGGAAAGTTGTGTCTGACTAACCTGATAGCCTTTGATGAGGGCATAACCAGGTGGATAGATGATGGCAGAGCAGTGGATGCAGTCTATCTTGACTTAAGTAAGGCATTTGACACAGTTTCTCTCTCTCACAGCATCCTTGCAGACAAACTGAGGCAGTGTGGTCTAGATGGTCAGGTAGTGAGGTGGATCGTAAACTGGCTACAGGATAGAAGTCAGAGAGTAGTGGCCAATGGGACAGGGTCTGGTTGGAGGCCTGTATCTAGTGGGTTGCCCCAGGGGTTGGTGCTGGGACCAGTCCTATTCCATCTATTCACTGACAACTTGGATGAGGGATTGGCATGCACTGTCAGCAAGTTTGCTGATGACACAAAGCTGGGTGGTGTCACCAACACCCTAGCAGACTGTCCTGCCATTCAGTGAGACCTGGACAGGCTGGAGAAATTAAATGAAATATAACAAGGGTAAGCGTGTTAAACCCCAGCTTGATATGTTCCTGTGCAACTTGATAACTTGACCCGGGGGATTGGACTAGATGATCTTTCGAGGTCCCTTCCATTCTCTAATGTTCTGTGATTCTGTCACACAGGAACAAAGCTAAAAAGGGGGCCACAGATGTCTCCTGGGACTGAGAGACCTGTTTCCCTGCAATAGAAGTTTGAAAATCCCTGGGTAATACTGGAAAGTCATCAGTCAACTTTAGACCTGAAAATTCCCAGCAGTTGCGTTTCTGCTTTTTCCCAGTGCTTCGTTCTCGATATCACTGATCTTTGGTTGAGTCTGGATCTTATTAGGCTACAGAAATATCCTGAATTTCATCCTGTCTGGTGTAAAACTCTCAAGTAGTTGTAAGTGTTCTGAGGCTGAATTTCATACTTACATCAAACCTAAAAGATTCAAACCTAAGAAATCATCTCTTTCCTTTCAAGTACAGTCAGAGGACAGGCAATTCTGTAGCTTGTTCAGTAACCCAGCTGTTAGGGATCTCATCTGGTGGCCATCCTTCAGGGAAAAGCAGTCCCTGAAATACAGTTATCTTTAACAAATTTTATGACTGACTCACCTATGCTGTATCTTCCTAGTCTTGGATATTGGTGAAATAGAAACTACAGACTAGATTCAGAATGAGTAACTCACCCCCTTCCCTCCCTCTCCACACCAAGATATGCATGAGCTGCTATAAAAAGCCCTGTCAAACTTGGCACTAATATTGGTTTTATTTTTAATATATAAATCACTAGTTCTATATATATTACTGGATGGGGTTTTTTTGAGATGCGCCTCCTTATGGCAGGAGAGTTGGACTGCATGGTGTTGACAGGTCCCTTCCAATCCAAATTGTTCTATAACTCCTAATTTTTTGTCAAGTTGTCTTAAAAACAGCCACTGCAGTTGCATGCGACTGTGCTTGACCTGGTTCTTTGCCCTGTCATAAAAGGTAACGGTTCTTACATAATATGGTCTCCACCAACAGAGGACAAGAAAAATTCATGCTGACTGTCTTCTGTATTCCTGTGGTGAGTAGCTGTCTGGTACAAAGTCAGAGCCTATAAATCTGCGCCTATGGAATTTCTTAATTCACATCAGCAGAAGTGGCTTGTCATGTGAGTGATCAATATTAAAGAAGTAACCAACCTGATCTCCTTCATAATCACTGTGGTTGGAAAAGACCCGTGGGATCATTGAGTCCAAGCATCTACCCTACAAGTTCACCCCTAAAACACATCCCTCAACACCTCATCCATTCTTTAAATATATCCAGGGATGGTGACTCAGCTGCCTTTCTGGAAAGCCCATTCCAGCTCCTGACCACCCTTTCTATGAAACAATTTTTCCTAATATCAAGTCTAAACCTTGAACCCATTATCTCTTTGTAACTTGAATTCATTCCCTCTTGTTCTACCACTAATTGCTTAGGAGAAGAGACCAGCACCAACCTCTGATGAGGTGACCTGCCTAGTGGATCAGGGAAAAGCTATGGATGTTGTGTATCTGGACTTCAGTCAGGCATTTGACACCATTTCCCAGCATTTCTGCTGGACAAGCTTGGGGCTCACAGCTTAGATGGTGTGCCCAGGTGGCCTGGAAGGCCCCCATTATCCTGTCCTGTATCAGGAATGGGGTACTGCCCCTGTACTCTGCACTCGTGAGACTGCACTTTGAGTAGTCCCATTTTGGGTGCCAGAGTATCAGAAGGCCATTGATGGGTTGGAGCAGGGCAGAGAAGGGCAACAAGGCTGGGGAGAGGGCTGGAAAAAAGTCCCTGTGAAAAGTAGCTGAAGGAACTGGGATTATTTAATCCTGAGAAAGAAGGCTGAGAGAAGACCTTATTGCTCTCTATCTCAAAGGAGGTTGTAGTGAGGTTGGTGCTTGTCTCTTCTCTTAAAAGACTAATGATAGTATGAGGAGAAATGGCCTCAAGTTCATCAAGGAAGATTGGATCTGAGGAAGAAATTCTCTCCTGAGAGAGCGGTTGGGCACTGAAACAGGCTGCCCACTGCTGTGGCTATGCTTAAAAATCTGGAGGTGTTTAAAAACCAAGTAGCTCGAGCACCTGAGGCCATGGGGTAGGGGTTAGGGAGCTGTTGGGGTTAGAGCTGGACTTGATGATCTTGGAGGTCCTTTCTATCCATGATGGTTCTATGGTTCTATTGGGGTAAGTGGGAGCTCTGCAGCTTTGTAATCTCCCATAGAACGCAATAAGTAATTGCCATTCTGGATTTCAATGGTTTTGTTTATACTGCTTTTATGTTGGGGGAAAAACGTGCCATTTCAGATGCATTATTCAGAATTGTATATGTCCATTCAGGAACTAGCTTTGTCTCCTATGGAGATTGCAGTAATTTCAATGAAAGCAATAACACTTAGGCCGCTGAGTACTTTTCATTTTAGCTGTGATTGTCAGCACTGTTAAGAACTTGAACAGATTTCCTGATTTGCACTTTATTGAAGCCCAGTTGAGGCCCTAATTTGAGGGATGCAGGCATACTGAGCACAGCTTTGAGTGAACTAATCCCACTCAGGAACAAAGAAACCTGAGCAGCATCCCAACACTGCTCAACAGCCTTTGTGCACATCCTCCTTTCTCTTACGTTTGTTACTTCACAATGAGACCCATACGAACAGTTTTTTAACAAACTAGAAATTGAAAGTCATAAGTCATTAAATGAACAAATGCATTTCAGTTATCTCGTCTTCTGGGAATTGCTATTTTACTCCTCACGTTGCCCTGTGCAGGTACACAAGCAATGCTGGAAAATTTGCACTTGGTTATTTTCGCTATAGACATGGCATGGATTTCTTTTTAATTTTTTCAAGATAAAGACGATTACCTCAGAAGATCACAGAAACACTGGGTCAGAGGAGACAAGATTTGCCCTTCTTAGGGTGTACCTTGAATCATGGGCAACGAGGATGACGAAGGAGGTGGAGCACCTCCCTCATGAGGACAGGCTGAAGAAGTTGAGTCTCTTTAGCTTGGAGAAGAGGAGACTGAGGGGTGACCTCATTAATTTCTATTCATATTTGAAGGGTGGGTGTCAGGAGGATGGAGCCAGGCTCTTCTTGGTGTCATCTAGTGATAGGACGAGGGGCAATGGGTGTCAACTGGAACATATGAGGTTCCACATCAATATGAGAAGGAAGTTCTTCACAGTGAGGATGACAGAGCACTGGAACAGGCTGCCCAGGGTGGTTGTGGAGTCTCCTTCTCTGGACAGGTTTAAGACCCACCTGGATGTGTTCCTGTGTGACTTGGTGTAGGTGTTCCTGCTGTGTCCGGGGGATTAGACTAGATGATCTTTCACGGTCCCTTCCAATCCCTAATGATTCTATGATTCTATGATTCTATGGTCATAAACACATCAGTGATTACCTGTGTTGCTCAAAGACATCCACACAGATGCCCCTTTCTGCACAGGACTGTAGGTATTCATGACTGAGCTGGCCTAAAACATTTCAGTGAAATGAAGCGTCAAATCAGTTTCTTAGTTTTTTGGGCTTTTTTTTATTTTGCTGTCTGCTTCCAGTGTTCCCAGAAGGAAATTCTACACCACTAAGGCCATTGCTTTCCCAAGACAAATTTCATAAATGCACAACTTTCAGTGATATGTCCTGTGCCACTCCATAGGTTGTGCCCCAGGCACAGAAGTACCACCTGTCCTTCCAGAAGTGTTGTTAAGCACAATAAAACTTCTCAGGTCCTTCTGTAACCAAAAGCAGTGACCACACTGGCACAATAGATGAAGCATACTCAGGTTCACTCTTAGGCTCTGTCCTAAAGCAGAAAGGGCTTGGAAGCTCCTTACATTCATCCTACCTTTCTCTCTGTTACATGGCTCGTCACAGTCACAACAGGGGACATAGGAGGTTCCACATAAATATGAGAAGGAACTTCTTCACAGTGAGGGTAACAGCACTGGAACGGGCTGCTCATGGGGGTTGTGGAGTCTCCTTCTCTGGAGATGTTTAAAACCCAGCTGTACATGATCCTCTGTGACTGGACATAGGTGATGCTGCTGTAGTGGGGGGATTGGACTAGATGATCTTTCAATCATTTCCAGTCCCTTATGTTCGATGATTCTGTGATGAGGCAATAGGATGCTCGAGGCATTCATAGCATGAGTGACAGTGTCTTTATCTTCTTCTGAACTTTGTTGAAGATGTTAAAGAAGGGGTGAGTTTAGCTCAGGCTTGTAAGAGATTACTTAGCAATCCAAACAATTCTCAAGTCTTTTGCATTCATCTGTGCTTATGCCTGAAATAACAAATTATAATAAAACACCAGTGCTCTGTAGACTTTACTTAGAAACACAGAGTGGAAAAGGAGACAAGAGAGAAAATGCGTAATTAATTAACAGTGTTCAAATAACTAAGTTGCTCAGGCTCATTAGAAGTCAGACTGTGGTCTAGCTGGGGCTTTGACGGGTTTCAGCTTTCTTTGATTTTTGTTCTACATATATTGAAAGACATGATAGGCATATTATAGCTCACACCTTCAATTACTTTGCTGAAGATAATACAATTAGAGCTCAGCAGCCAGCTTAGAAGAAAAGCAAACGGTGTCTTTATGAAGTTAATTTGCTAGAAAGCAAAGACCACTGTCCTGTAGCTGCTCACTGCCCTCAGCTGTCACTTCCTTCCCTGTGAGCTGGAATAGTTCAGGGTGGGGGATGGCTAGCAGTTTGCTGTATTGGGTCCACAATGTGCACATTTGCTTAATTTTCAGTGAAATTCAGGGCTTGATGTTTTTATCCTGAGCTGGAAAAACACAGATGTGCTCTCCCTATAGAACACAACTAATATTCACAAACATAACTGCATGCTTTTTCATTTGAGCAAACCCATCATCCTCACAGACACTCAGGAACCAACCATTGCTAGGATCAAATCCAGAAATGTCAGAACTAAAGATCAAGCTCCTGTCATATCAGCTGAAAAATTAATCTTCAATGCAGAGCAGTCAGACTGTGCAGTTGCTGGGAACAGGTCCTGCAGGTGCTATCTGAGATAACAGTTTCCGATCTGTTTTTCAGATGGACATATGTCTAAAGGAAATTAGACATTGAACTGCTGAAGCTGTTTTACACTGGCTACAAGACAGTCAACTGAAAGGAACTTTTAACCTCTTACAACTTGAACCAGACACAAACTTGGCATCAGAAAGGAAACTCCTTTGCCTGTCGATAAAACTAATGTAAATGCACCTGCTCTTTAATGAAGGTAGAATGAATGTAGGCAAATGCAAATGTAGCTGTTAATTCCCTATAACTGCTCTGTTATTTTCTGCTCTATTTCCACAATGTGCAATGATTTACTCATATTTCTTAGCCATCTATAGATATGCAGCCATTAAATTCCTTAAGCATTCTGGAGTGACTGCAGAGAAAGCAACAAGGCTAGTGAAGGGCCTGAACAATAGACCTGATGAGGAGATTGAAATAGTTCAGACTGTTTAGTTTAAGGAAGAAGAGGCTAATGGAAGACCTCATCATTCTCCACAATTATCTGAAAGGACATTGTAGAGATGTTGGTGCTGGTCTCTTCCCACAGGTCATTAGTGACAGAACCAGAAGGAAAGGGCTTCAAGCTCCAACAGGAGAGTTTTACATTAGACACCAGGAAAAAATTCTTCATGGAGACAATGGTCAGGCATTGGAATGGGCTGCCCACAGTTGTGGTTGAGTCACCATCCATGGATGAGTTTAAAAGTTGCTTAGATGTAGTGTTGAGGGATTTGGTTTAGGGGTCAACTTGTAGAGTGGGGTTGATGGTTGGACTTAATGATCCCAAGGGTCTTTTCCAACCTGAATTATTCTGTGATTCTTCTCAAAATGAAAGATATAATTATATACCCCTTCAACTTTCCTTTTTTTTCACATTTATTGTAGGTCATTATCCATTTTTCAACAGACATCATTCTATCCAGTCTTGTATAAATAACATAATATGAAAGTCATATATCTGAGTGGTAACTATCTCATTTACATAGATAAATGCAAACATGAGTGCTGTCCCTGTGGACTGATGTAAAGCTCATGTAAACAGACAATACTCTGTCCATAAGTTTGAAAACAGATTATTTAGTAATTCATAAGCTCTGTGATCTGGTCACTTTTCCACCTTTATCTCATTGGTAATTCAAGCAGAAGGTGGTGTAAAGTATTACTGATCCAAACTGGGAGGTTTTTTCTTTTTAACGATGATTCAAAGGTAATCACATGCAGATGACATACACAGAATTGCTTGAGAGAGTCCGGAGCACAGAGACACAAAGATGATGGAGTGGGAAAAAATGACAAAAGGCTGAGGGAGCTGGGTCTCTTTAGGTTGGAGAAGAGGAGACTGAAGGGTGACCTCATTAATGTTGATAAATATGTGAAAAGTGAGTGTCAGGAGGATGGATCAGTGTCATCTAATGATAGGACAAGGAGCAATGAGTGTAACCTGGAACAGAGTAGGTTCCACATTAATATGTGGAACTTCTTCACAGAGAGTGACAAAGCACTGGAATCATAGAATCATAGAATCGTTAGGGATTGAAAGGGACCACAAAAGATCATCTAGTCCAATACCCCTGCAATAGCAGGATCACCTAGACCAAGTCACACAGGAACACATCCAGGCGGGTCTTAAACATCTCCAGTGAAGACTCCACAACCTCCCTGGGCAGCCTGTTCCAGTGCTCCATCAACCTCACCGTGAAGAAGTTCCTTCTCATATTCATGTGGAACCTCTTATGTTCCAGCTTACCATGATTGTCCCTAGTCCTACCACCTAGATCATCCTACCAAGATGATCTTTCGAGGTCCCTTCTAACCCCTAATGATTCTATGATTTTTAGATGTATCTGAAACTACTACATGTACCATAGCTCCCTATAATGTGGTGAAGAGTCCTGGGTGTCATGGGGTTAAAAAAATCCCTAACAAAATTAACCAATTAATAAATGTGCTAATGGGCTGAAACAAGAATAATACAGAGAGGGTTTGGAAAAAGAAAACCACCTATGACTTGCATACAACAGCAAAACAAACTCAATTTGAGGGAAAAAGCAAGAGGATTTCTAAGCTGTCTCACACAGAACATCCTTCTGCTAGCCCAAACACATAAATTAAGCCGGCAATATTACTGCTTTATAAAACACATTATGTGAATGGCTAGAAAAGTAGGCTGGTCTGTGCTTTCAGAAGTTCTCCTTCCCCTCTACTCTGCCCTTGTGAGATCACATCTGGAAGATTGTATCCAGTTCTGGGCCCTTCAGTTTCAGAAGGATACAGAACTGCTGGAAAGAGTCTAGAACAGAGCCACAAAGATTATGGAGGGGAGCATCTCCCTGATGACGAAAGGCTAAGGGAGCTGAGGCTCTTGAGTTTGGAAAAAATGAGACTGAGGGGTGACCTCATTAATGTTGATAAATATGTGAAGAGTGTCAGGAGGATGGATCCAGGCTCTTCTCAGTGGCATCCAATGATAGGAACAGAGGAGGTTCCACATCAATATGAGAAGGAAATTCTTGATGGTGAGGTTGACAGGCCATTGGAAGGGGCTGCCCAGGAGGTTGTTGAGTCTCCTTCTCTAATATTTAAAACCATCCTGGCCATGTTCCTGTGTGACTTGATCTAGGTGAACCTACTGTGGCAGGGGAATTGGACTAGATCATCTTGTGAGGTCCCTTCCAATTCCTGATGTTCTGTGATTCTGTGGTTTCCAGTGAGGTTTCTAGTAGTATGTTTTCAAAGGAAAAAGAGATATGCAAAGTCAAAACTCCAAAAGTTATTCTGGTTAAATGAGTATTTGAAAAGAAGATGCAAGTATTAATGTACCTGTAGTTACAACTACTTAGAGAACACTGCCAGTTACATCTGCCACTTGCTGTGAAAGGCAAAGCCATTCAGAGTTTGGACTAGACAGCTCAGCAGTCTAGAGAATCCATCATGAACTGACACATCCACATGACAAAGTCGATTAGCCCACATCTCCTAACCTGCTCTGAGCTAGCTGATCCTACAGCCATGTTTACAGCAATATCTGAGAGAATTATTTTGAAAAACATTTGAATGATGGCTACCCAGGGTCATTTGAAGTGTAACTGCAGTATAATTTGCAGTCATAATTGCAGTTATAGCCTCTTTAAGGCAGGAAGAAAAGAAAACATAAGAAAATTGCCACCGTGAACTTAGCAACTAGAGTATGGGCAGGATTGACTTTCTGCGACCTGCTCAAGTGTCCCTGGAAAATGTACTGCACTGTGGCATAAAGGGGAATAACTGCTCACGAAGTATAAATATGTGAACTAAGACTCAAAACAAAATTCTTAGTCCAACAAAATTCCATTCTAATAAGTAGGTGTCAGGAAGGACAAGAAGTCCACACTTAGGTAAATCATGGAATCACATAATAACTCAGATGGAAAAGACCTCAAGATCATCAAGTCCTACCAATAACTGTACTCTACCAAATTCACTACTAGACCCGGACTAGGGGAAGGGAGCAAAGCTGGAGATGGGTAGATTTAGAGTGGATGTGAGGAGGAAGTTCTTCACTGTGAGAGTGGTGAGAGCCTGGAATGGGTTGCCCAGGGAGGGGGTTGGGGCCCCATCCCTGGAGGTGTTTAAGGCCAGGCTGGATGGGGCTCTGGCCAGCCTGGTCTAGGGTGGGGTATCCCTGCCTGTGCTGGGTGGATTGGAACTGGATGATGTTTCCTTCCAACCCTGAGTGATTCTGATTCCACGGCTTCTCCAGCAAAGAGCCTGCTGTGTCAGGGGATTAGACTAGATGATCTTTCGAGATCCCTTCCAATCCCTGATGATTCTATGATTCTATGATTTTATGATCTTTAAGTACCAAACCATCAATGTCCTGACCACAGAACCTCCAGAAGTTCAGATTGCCATCTTTCAAGGCACCATCATGAAATTTTACAGCAGAAGGGTTTTCTAAACAACAAATGAATTATGAAAGTTGCACACTGCCTTTGGCACATCATCAAGATACTCAAACTGCCACAAGCTTGTTTTGTGTTCATCTTGTGAAGACATAAAATAGTCAGAGGCAGCATGTGTTCTTCTTCACCTCTGAATGTCTGGTTCTTGCAGTGATTCTCAAAACTTCCAGAACTTTGTTAAAACCAAACCCAAGTGACTGTGCAGACATTTACACAATGGGAAACAGCCAAAATACATCTGATAAGCTACTACGTATAATTTGCTGTAAGCACTGCATCATTCTTCACCTTTTCATACGGAATGTGCTTGTGAGGAGAGGAAATAGGATTAACCTAGCACGTATGAACAATCTTTCATAATTAACACAGTATTTGAATTCCTAATCCAGTCTGCTCCAGGTGCTGAAATATTCTTAAATCATTTATGAAGAATAATCTTGTAAGACTGAGATGTACCTAAGAGCTACCGTAACATACACATTTTCCATAGATTTTTTCCTCCTAATTCTTTTTATTGTGCAAAGATTTGACACAGGTTTAGTCTGTCTTTCTTTCGGAAGAAACTACAAGCCTACACCAAGGCCTTGCTGTAGTTAGATGAAGGTCCCACAATGCATGAATCTACCGAACCAGCTCTTAGAAGCCTGACTCACTACCATGATCTTATCTACATTGTAGAAACAGGATATGAATACAGGTTATATTTGATTTTTTAAAAAATATAAGTTAATTATTTTAATTAGATTAGTCAATAGGGTTACCAGGTAGCCAAAAGCTATATAATTTCCTTAAGCACTAAACCGAATTGAGGAAACACCTACTCCGCAAACCAGAAGCAAGAGCTTCAAACTTCAACTGGGTAAGTTTAGACTAGGCATCAGGAAGAAATTCTTCATGGAAAGAGTTGTCAGGCACTGGAATGGGCTGCTCAGGGTGGTGGTTGAGCTCCCATCCCTGGATGTGTTTCAAAGTCACTTAGATCTGGTGTTGAGGAATCTGGTCTAGGAGTGTACTGGTAGAGTAGGGTTGATGGTTGAACTCAATAATCCTAAGGGTCTTCTCCAACCTGAATGATTCTATGAATACTGTATTATTTTAGTGTTTCTGCTGGTGTTCAAGATACTAAATGCAGATGTGTGGTTTACCTGTCTTAAATACTGCTGGAGAACACCACATGCATTTATATAATGCTCTTCAGCTTTAACACATGCTTATTTCTGGTTATTACAAGGATTTCTGAAACTCTTAATGATACAAGCAAGGTATCGACTGACAGCTTGTCCGAGGGATTTATCTCAAATTGGTCTTACTGTAGTTGCTGTATTCACTCTTTTGTAAGCACAACCTCATAAGCATTCAGATTTTCCTTCAAAACAAGTAATTTTTTTCCCATTTACTTTGAGAGGAACAGTTTTCCTCTGAACTACTTACTTACTCAACACTTACTTATAGAATCATAGAATCACAGATCATTAGGGATCGGAAGGGACCTCGAAAGATCATCTAGTCCAATCCCCCTGACACAGCAAGATCACCTACACCAAGTCACACATGAATGCATCCAGGTGGGTTTCAAATGTCTCCAGAGAAGGAGAGTCCACAACCTCCCTGGGCAGCCTGTTCAAATGCTTTGTCACCCTCATTGTGAAGAAGTTTCTAACCCTAAGAGAACCTCAATACAGGTTGTTAAAAGATTTTGGGAGACTTTCAGAATGGACTGAAAGGTCCTTAGGATGCTCCCAAGCAAACAGAACTCACCAAGGAAGACCTCTGGTTTTGTCATAGGGTACATGTATTAGATACAGGCTTTACCTGAGTGTCTAGCAGCGCATGAGAGCTCCAGAGCTGGCTGGACTGTGGGGATATATTTGTTTATTTGCAGATACTGTGTGATTTCATTTCTTTTCCCAGTAAGCTCTTTACATCTCTGTCAATTCCATGCATGGTCTGATGCTAAGTCACCACAGGGTACGTGTCAGCGTTTGTTGAACACGCTGTGTATATTCCTATTAATTTTGCATAGCTGTGGTTTCACTGTTGGGGAAATGCAAATGGCAGCACATGGCAGTGCCCTGTGGGTAAACAAGGGAAACTCTGCATATTTCAATAATGCAGGGTTCATTTTTCCTGCCTTCATAGACTTCTTCATGGGTTTTTGCTGTACGAACAATTTCAGTGCCACATCTTACCTGCCTGAGGTACTTCTTCTCTATAGGCAGGGTATTTCACACATGACTCATATATAGGATCATAGAATCATAGGAGCATCAGGGATTGGAAGGGACCTCGAAAGATCATCTAGTCCAATCCCCCTGCTGCAGCAGGATCACTTCGCTGGAGAAGTTATGGAATCAGAATCACTCAGGGTTGGAAGGGACCACAGGATCATCCAGTTCCAACACCCCTGCCATGGGCAGGGACACCCCACCCTAGATCAGGCTGGCCAGAGCCTCATCCAGCCTGGCCTTAAACACCTCCAAGGACAAGGCCTCCACCACCTTCCTGGGCAACCTATTCCAGGCTCTCACCACTCTCACGATGAAGAACTTCCTCCTCACATCCACTCTAAATCTACCCATCTCCAGCTTTGCTCCATTCCCCCTAGTCCTGTCACTACCTGACATCCTAAATAGTCCCGCCCCAGCGTTTTTGTAGGCCACTCTCAGATACTGGAAGGCCACAATAAGGTCACCTGGGAGCCTCCTCTTCTCCAGACTCAACAGCCCAAACTCTCTCAGTCTGGCCTCACAGGAGAGGTGCTCCAGCCCTCTGGTCATCCTCGTAGCCCTCCGCTGCACATGCTCCAGCACGTCCACATCCTTCCTGTAATAAGGGCTCCAGAACCGGACACAGTACTCCAGGTGGGGTCTCACCAGAGCAGAGCAGAGGGGGAGAATCACCTCCTTCGACCTGCTGGCCACACTTCTCCTGATGCAGCCCAGGATCAGGTTTGCTGTCTGGACTGCAAGTGCACACTGCCGGCTCATGCTGAGCCCCTCCTCCACAAGCACCCCCAAGTCCCTCTGCTCAGGGCTACTCTCCAGCCAGTCACTGCCCAGCCTGTATTTGTGCTTAGGATTGCCTCGAAATCCTCCAAATTTTGGAAAGAATGAAAGACAGGCCTTCAAGACTGGGTTATACTTTCATTAAAAGTAAAAACCCTTTATATTAAAAAAAATACAGCAACAAAATCCTCCTTCCCTGTGTATCAGCCCCTGGAAGGTTCACACAACACTTTAGTTCTAAGTCTTGTGTACTTTCGATTCAAAAGCCCTATTTTAAGACTTAAGAGGCATGATTAGATTGGTATTGGATGAACCTCCTACGTAATTTGGAAAGATAAAAGGAGCATGACTTTCACAGGCAATGGTTCTTACTGTAATGTGGGAAGAACTTGCAGTTGCAGGGTTCTGTGGCAAATCAATGTTCCCAGAGACTAGATAGCAATCAAGGCTGGTGAAGCATGAGTTTAATGTGATTACAGAAGAGAATCAAGGGGAGAGGATGAAGTAAGCTTGCTGTTCTGATGGAGCATGTTTGTACCAATACCAATTTCTTAGAGCCATCACCTGAATCCGCAATTTCCTACCAGTTTCCACAGTATCCGTGTAGGATTCTTTATCAGTAAAATCCCTGAGCATGGAGATTCCATCCTTTGCAGAGTCCCATGGCCATGGGAGGTTGCCCTAAAAAAACACCTGTAACAGTTAAATTTCCACTTGATCTCAAGACTGGTGGCTTGGCTCCATTTAGAGCAAAAGAGTGTGAAGGAACATTATTTCCCACGTGCAACATGGGTAACTAACTCACCAGGAAGCAGACATTAAGGAGCAGACAGGGAGCTGCTTTACCAGTATCCTGCAGTTTTCAGGGGGTTTCACCAGTTTTGTTTAGAGTTGTGTTTTTCTGAGACCATTCTGCTTCTCTTTCTGTTAAGTTTTGAGCTTGTTACACACAGTACATCCATCGCTCCCAGATGTGAATAAAAAACTAGGTTAGACACACATGATGTGAAGGGCCGTGGTTTTACTTCACTGTAAAAAATCATACAGCGAGAGACCAGATGGCATCAATAATCTTTTGAGAACACGATGGGGGTGAACAGAGAACCTTAACTAAGCAGCTGTATTGTTATACACAGCCAGAACTTTAAAAAGGGGGGACAAAAACCCCCTAAACTAGGTGGCCAAACAGCATACGTATTACATGGTTTATGACAGCTAAGAGAAGCCAGTGCTGTAGATGCTGCTTCTTAACTAGCTGAGAAGACAATGTGCAGTGCACTAACTGGAGTAAAAGTCAGGTTGAATGAATTTTATGTATTTCCCATCCTCTGAGCAAAAATACTGCTCAGTTTTTACAGGATCATAGTGCTTGGAATTGAACTTCAAATATCAAGTCCAACTGTTAACCCAGCACTGCCAGGTCACCACTAAACCATCTCCCTCACCATCACACCTGTAAGTCTTTTCAGTACCCCCAGGGATGAGGACTACACCAATGCCCTTGGCAGCCTGTTCCCATGTTTGATAACCCTTTCAGTGAAGACTTTTTTCCTAATGTCCAACCCAAACCTCCTCTGGTATATCTTAAGGCCATTTCCCCTCACCATAGAATCACAGAATTGTAAGAGTAGGAAGCAACCTCTAGAGATCATCTAGTCCAGCTTCTTGAGGCTTGGGAGAAGAGGCCAATTCCCACCTTGGTACAACCTCCTTTCAGGAGTAGGTGTCCCCTCAGTCTCCTTTTTTCAGACTATTTAGCCCCAGCTGCTCCTCAGAACACTTGTGCTCCAGACCCCCAGCCTTTTTTACCCTTCTCTGGACCTGCTCCAGCCCCTTAATGTCCTTCTTAGAGTGAAGGGCCTGAAACTGAACCCAGTGCTTGAGATGAGGCCCCACTAGTGCCAAGTACTCATGGATGATCATTTTTCTAGTCCTACTGGCTGTAAGCTGGAACATATGATGTTCCACATAAATACGAGAAGGAACTTCTTCACACTGAGGGTGACAGAGCACTGGAACAGACTGCCCAGGGAGGTTGTGGAGTCTCTTTCACTGGAGACATTTAAAACCCACCTGAATGTGTTGCTATGTGACTTGGTGTAGGTGATCCTGCTGTGGCAGGGGGATTGGATTAGATGATCTTTCGAGGTCCCTTCCAAACCCTAATGATTCTATGATTCTATGAATACAGGCCAGGATGTCATTGCCCTTCTGGAACACCTGGAACAAACCCCTGGCTCATATTTATCCAACAACCAATTGATACCACCGGGTCCTTTTCTGCTGAGTGACTTTCCAGATACTCTCCCCCAGGCCTACAGTGTTTCATCAGGTTGTTGTAAACCAAGCACAGGACTAGGAACTTGACCTTGTTGACCCTCCTACAACTGACGTCATCCCATTGATCCAGCCTGGCTAGATCCCTCTGTAAAGAGCATCTCTACCCTCATGCAGCTCAACACATCTGCCCAGCTTGTTGTCATCTCCAAATTTACTGTGGATGCACTCATTCTCTTTGTCCATATAACTGCTAAAGATACTAAAGAGAACTTGCTCCAACACTGAGCCCTAGGGGACACCACACATGACCAGCCAGTAACTAGTTTAAAGACATCTATGTGCTAGATGTCTTTTGCTACAAAAAACAGCATTGGTGGATTTTGTCAACTCACGTCTTTCATTAAAGAAATACTGCAAATAAAGATAGCAGAAACCATGTTCAGATGTTTGCCTCTCCAGGGGTAGGGCGTTCTACAGAGCTTCCACTGGATGACTCAAGATACCTCCATACATTGTGTACACTTTGGTCTGAAGACCTGGCCTGTATCTTTCTTTCTGCACTGAATCCAGGCATTAGACCCAAAGCTGTGAGAAATTATAAAGACAGCTTTGCTTTGTTGTTATAAGAGGACAATACTGCACTGTTCCTTTTATGGATGCAGGAAGACAGCCTCTGAACTGAACTCCATGGCACAACCATTGAGGCTGTGTTCAAAGTCCCCAGCACACACAGGATGCAGCTAAAACTAGAGGTAACACAGAATCATAGAATCATTAGGTATTGGAAGGGACCTCGAAAGATCATATAGTCCAATCCCTCTGCTACAGCAGGATCACCCAGACTCACCTCATCATCTCTGTGGCTCTGCGCTGGACTCTCTCCAGCAGTTCTGTGTCCTTCTGGAACTGAGGTGCCCAGAAGTGGACACAAGATTCCAGATATGGTCTCACCAGGGCAAAGTAGAGGGGGGGGAGAATCTCTTGTGATCTGCTAACCAGTGTTAGCATCTGATTAACAGAAAGAAGTATGTTCTGGATTTTGCTTCTTACTACCATGTGCTTCTAATAGATTTATACTGATAAAAAAAACCCCAAACCCCTAAGTTTTGTACTGATTAGTCAGAAACCAATACTGTACCATGCATTATTTATACAGTACATGTATTGTAATTGCGGCTGGGAAAGTATGTATGAAAATCACTGGCCAAACCCTTCAGGGAAGAGCTGTTTGTGCTGACTCCGAGACACAGAACAACGCCCAGGTCCAGCAGACTTGCATGGAACACAGTGCATTTCTGGGAAGATCAGTGAGGGAAAAGTCACAAAAACACTAAAAGTGTTTGGTCTGTGGGAACTAAAACTAATACCTCAGCTACTCTGCGGTGTGAAGCACATCTCCTGCTAAGTACGTAAGAAAGGAGATGGCTTATGCTGTGTCTCTCTGACACAAAATTAAGCACAAGTGCTGATCTGCTGGAGGGTAGGGAGACTCTGCAGCGGGATGTGGACAGGCAGGAGCAATGGGCTGAGCTCAATTGTATGAGGTTTAACAAGGCCAAGTGCCGGGTCATGCACTTTGGCCACAACAACCCCCAGCAATGCTACAGGCTTGGAGAAGAGTGGCTGGAGANGTTTCAGGTTGCATCAGGGGAGGTTTAGATTGGATGTTAGAAAGAAATTCTTTACTGAGAGGGTGGTTAGGTGCCTGAATGGATTGCCCAGGGAGGTGGTAGTGTCACTATCCCTGGAGGTGTTTAAGGAATGAGTGGATACAGCGCTTAGGGATATGGTCTAGAGGTTAGACACTAGGAGAAAAGGTTGGACTCGATGACCCTGGAGGTCCTTTCCAGCCATGATGATTCTATGATTCTGTGATTCTGTGATCTAATCTTGAAATAATTCATAGTCATATCAGTGTAGAATAGTCTTCTAACCAAACTGATATTGTGAAGCAAAAAAAATCAATTAAAAGTTCAGACATAAATTCTTTGAAGTCATAGGGAACTTTTATCATGGGAGGCAAAGCCAGACTCATTCAGTTCCTGATGTTTCCTCATTCTGTTCACTTACCCACTCCACTTAGAATATCACATGATCTACTCAGGTACAGACTTCAAGCTTGTGAGTATCTGCATCAAATACAGATATATATCTGTACCATGAGTGGCAGCAAACAGAGTGATGTGAGCATATAGAAAACACAAAAATTAAATGTCTGCAAAGGTATGATTTTTGATCTAGAAATGGGTGCTGAGAACTGATTTTAAAGCACTGGCTCAAGAACTTCCTGCACCAAATAGCATAAGATTATTAAACAGAGTAATTAAGCAACACACAGCAGGAATATCACAGCTCTAGGGGATACAGATAAGGGGTACCTAACAGAAATGGGTGAAGTCACTTATTTTTGTACACATCTCTCAGAAGGATGGGGTGGGGGCAGCCATCCTGAGCTTAGAAAAAACTAATCTAAAACAGATACAGAGATTAATCTTCACCCCTTCAAAAGTTCAGGGGGTGGGGGGTGGGCGGCAGTTCAGGAGTGTGAAGAAAATAAGTAAGGAAAGGAAAAAGAAGCAAAAAATTCAGTAAGTGTATTTTCCAGGAGTTTCACTGGACTTGGCTGGTCTGAAAGGTGTGCCTATTCATGGAGTAAATAACTTCCCTCAGAAACCACATAAATCTTATCTGTACATCCTTCACTGCTCTGGGAAAGAATAAATTCTAGTCCTGGTCTTTGACTTTTTGTGTACTATGCATCATACCCAATGTGTTCTTTCACCATCTCACTCTTAAAACTTTATTTTGATCCTCTTTTGATCCCTCTAAATTTGTATCAGATATAACCAAGGCAGAATTTTTTTTTGCAGACAAACTACTGCTACAAAAATTAAACCTTCTAAGAGCTCTCACATTTACTTCCTTAACTGAGGCTTACTGTTTTTATACCTTTTCTAGTTTTAAACAAGCAATGGGTGTAAACTGGAAAATAGGAGGTTCCACATCAATATGTGAAATAACTTCTTCACAGTGAGGGTGACAGAGCACTGGAACAGACTGCCCAGGGAGGTTGTGGAGTCTCCTTCACTGGAGATGTTCAAGACCCGCCTGGATGTGTTCCTGTGTGACTTGGTCTAGGTGATCCTGCTGTGTCAGGGGGATTTGACTAGATGATCTTTCGAGGTCCCCTCCAATCCCTAATGATTCTATGATTCCATGATTCTATGATATAATTTCAGAACACCAAGCAAGTGAACCTGACATATACTTCTAATTACCCTCCAATTTCTATATAGCTCTCTCATTTTAACTTCAAATGATGTTAGTGGGGAAAAAAGAAGGAAATAGATTTTCCTCTAATTAAAACATAATTTGAATGCAAGTTAAATTCATGCACAGAACACACCTCCTATCATCAGAAATGAAATACACAGCACCCTAAGGAAAACACCTTCAGTGATAGCCAAAGCCATTTTATAACCAACAAATATACAGAACTTTAAACCCCAAATTGCTGAATTAAGAAAAACACCAAACAAAATGACACTTCAGTGCTCATGCTTTTGCGTATGATAGCCAGCATTTTCTAGAAGAAAGAACCCTGCCTGCTCAACTTTTAAATATCTCAAAAATTTCTAGCTGATCTTCACCAACACATAATTTTCCTCTGGATTTTCATAAAGAAAGGTCATTTATTTAATAAATCAGGAAAACAGTACGGTTGGAATAGCGGAAGGTATGGAAAAGCTTTTTACAAATCACATTTCTACATTAGGGATTGGAAGGGACGTTGAGACGTCATCTAGTCCAATCTCCAAAAGCCAAGTGACCGTGACGGATCTTGGTGACTTGAGAAAATCAGGTCACATTCTGTAATCTCCAGCATAGCCACACTACAGCTGTATATTCAGACATACCATCTTCCAAGCAGACAGAAAACAACCCCAAGAAAGCCAAAGAAGAACCTGACACCAAAAAAAAAAACAAACCCAAAAATCAAAAAGCAATCCAAACAAAAACCAAACCACTGTTTGGAATAATCTTATACTTACTTCTTGTGTCTCTACACTAGCTGGTAGTAGACAGTTTTCTCCAGAAATAATTTATGCTAACAGAGAAAGCATTAAACAGACATTATTCTTGGGCAGATAAAACAAGGATGAGGCCCACAATGTGTTTTGTAATCCTTGCCTTGAGAAGTAGGTATCTGAATTGGTACTTTAAAAAAAGTGAAGAAATAAAAAGCCATCACTCGTGGCCATTTATCTTCTTTCCATGTCCTCGTACCAGTAGTTAACATGTCTTTATGTTCCATCTGCATGGAATTTCATCGCCAGGCTAATGTTATGGTGCACTAATAAACACATCCTGGAATTAAAGCCGCTCCAATGTCTTTCCATAAACTCATCTTTCTATCACCCAATAAAGCATCAACTGTACCAACAGTAGCTGTTGCATCTTCCTGATGAGGAAAGGCTGAGAGAGCTGGATCTCTTGAGCTTGGATAAAAGGAGACTGAGGGGTGACCCAATTAACGTTTATAAATATGTGAAGGATGGGTGTCAGGAGGATGAAGCCAGGCTCTGCTCTGTGATAGAACATGGGGCAATGGATATAAGCTGGAACATAGGAGGTTCCACATCAATACACGAAGAAACTTCTTCACAGTGAGAGTAACAGAGCACTAGAAGTGGTTGCCCAGGGAGTTTGTGGAGTCTCCTTCTCTGGAGACAGTTAAAATTTTCCTGGACATGTTCCTGTGCGACTTGGTCGAGGCAATCCTAAGCACAAATACAGGCTGGGCAGTGACTGGCTGGAGAGTAGCCCTGAGCAGAGGGACTTGGGGGTGCTTGTGGATGAGGGGCTCAGCATGAGCCGGCAGTGTGCACTTGCAGTCCAGACAGCAAACCTGATCCTGGGCTGCATCAGGAGAAGTGTGGCCAGCAGGTCGAAGGAGGTGATTCTCCCCCTCTGCTCTGCTCTGGTGAGACCCCACCTGGAGTACTGTGTCCGGTTCTGGAGCCCTTATTACAGGAAGAATGTGGACGTGCTGGAGCATGTGCAGCGGAGGGCTACGAGGATGACCAGAGGGCTGGAGCACCTCTCCTGTGAGGCCAGACTGAGAGAGTTTGGGCTGTTGAGTCTGGAGAAGAGGAGGCTCCCAGGTGACCTTATTGTGGCCTTCCAGTA
>VXBP01000467.1:0-25798 GCA_013400115.1 Rhinopomastus cyanomelas | reverse complement strand
GTTGGAACTGGATGATCCTGTGGTCCCTTCCAACCCTGAGTGATTCTGATTCCATAACTTCTCCAGCGAAGTGATCCTGCTGCGGCAGGGGGATTGGACTAGATGATCTTTCGAGGTCCCTTCCAATCCCTGATGATCCTATGATTCTATGACTCTATGATCTTGGTGACCCTGCTGTGGTAGAGGAATTGGACTAGATGTTTTGAGGCCCCTTCCAATCCCTAATGTTCTGTGATTCTGTGATTCTACAATATGAGAAGGAACTTCTTCACAGTGAGGGCTCTGGAAGGGGCTGTCCAGGCAGGTTGTGGAGTCTCCTTCTCTGGAGATATTTAAAACCCACCTGGACATTTTCCTGTGTGACTGGATCTAGTTGATCCTGCTGTGGTGGGAGGACTGGACTGGATGATCATTCAAAGTCCCCTCCAATCCCTAATTTTCTGTGATTCTGTGATTCTAGATGTCCTGGTTTTCTCTGAAACTGTGTTGTGTAGGATAGTGAACAACATCCTGACTATATGTTTTATCTCCTCCCCGAAGTGTCCAGAACATCCCTCACATGTGCACAACTACACCAGTAATGCTGTGTCTGCAAAATACCTGATAATGTTATATGAAGCCAAGGGAACAGTCAGTCCCGCAGTGTTCCCACCCAGCCGCTCTCCTGATCAGCCTGATAAGGGCATGGCCTTCGACAAGTAAATGCCACTAGTCCCAGGACAAAGGAATCTGTTGAGATGCTTAATTATAAAAAAACGTATCCAGGCAGCACAAATACATGTCAGTGCAGAATAGAATTCTATTCAAATATATCTTCATAAGACAAGAAAGACGAGCTTTTTGAAAGAGCATAAGGTTTTAAAGGTGCTTAATTCTAAATGTACTGTGAAATCGTGTCTTGGGCAACAGACTTGCTGCTAATAAAGTATAAATCAGTTAAAAATTACACTGAATTGTTTTTTTTCTGAAAAAGAATTTAAAAAAAGTGTTGTATTCCATACCAAAAAAAATCCCTTAAAAGAGTAGGTTTTAAACACTGAAGAAGCTTTACCATAAGTGTGTAAGTTCAGAAGGGGGTTGGTTAGCAGAACAAGAGAGGTTCTTCTGCCCCTCTACTCTGACCTGGTGAGACCACACCTGGAGTATTGTGTCCAGGTGTGGGCCCCTCAGTTCAAGAGGGATGTGGAGCTGCTGGAGAGAGTCCAGCGTAGGGCAATGAGGATGGTGAAGGGGGTGGAGCACGTCCCTTTTATGAGGAGAGGCTGAGGGAGCTGGGTCTCTTCAGCTTGGAGAAGAGGAGACTGAAGGGTGACCTCATTAATGTTTATCAATATTTGAAGGGTGGGTGTCAGGAGGATGGAGCCGGGCTCTTCCTTGTGTCACCTAGTGATAGGGCGAGGGGCAATAGTTGTAAGCTAGAACATAGAAGGTTCCATATCAATAAGGGAAGGAGCTTCTTCACACTGAGGGTGACAGAGGACTGGAACAGGCTGCCCAGGGGGGTTGTGGAGTCTCCCTCTCTGGAGATGTTTAAAACCCGCCTGGATGTGTTCCTGTGTGACTTGGTCTAGGTGATCCTGCTGTTGCAGGGGTATTGGACTAGATGATATTTCAGGTCCCTTCTAATCTGTAATGATTCTTACTTCTTGTAACTGTACATATGTACTACACAGTGTGACTTAGTAGGGTTGTGTGATGGGTTAGGTTTCAGGACTCAGAAAATCTCATGTGCACAGAGCAGAGCCTGGCTCCATCCCCTGACATCCACCCTTCACACGTTTATTACCATTAATGGGGTCACCCCTTAGTCTTATTTTTCTAAGCTAAAGAGTCCCAGCTCCCTCAGCCTTTCAATGAAAGTGATTAGCATGCATTTTGGAAAGGTTTTCATAATGGAAGAAACCATGTTTCCTGTTGAATACCACCAAGATACCTGCTTTTTCCAGATGGATTTTAGATACGACTAGAATGAACAGAAATTCATTACAACATGGGACTTACAGCTCAAACCGCTGCTGCTTCCTAAGTAACTACAAAGCTCAAACCACTTAAGTCTTGTAAGACATTTTAAAATATGTTTATCCATCACTTAACTGGAAGCATCTGAAGGCGTCTTCATTTTCAATTATATTTCCCAAGGAAGTGTGCTTCAGAACACATCTGCTTCTGGATGTGTTATGAAACTCTACAATTTTAATCACAATATCTCTTCACTCAAATCGCACAAACTCTTTTACCACAAGCCTGTCTTCATCCACAAACATCACCTAAGGGCTCCAGTCAGTTGATTAATCATGATGAATACTTAAAAGGCACAGGTCCCTCTCTTTTGGCTAGTCGCTTTATTTCTCTGGTTTGGTGTCTAGGCCAGCTCCAGAAGATCCAAGTTCTCTTCTGCCTCAGTAAATTCACAGCTACATTCTCAGATCTCCCAGTCATCATCAAATTGCATACTCTAGCTTTGAGATTCTGGAAACAGTTGGAATATGGCTCCACCAGAAGAGTGAGACCCAGTGAGACACTTTTCCAGCAGGGAGTCAGCCTCAGACCTTGGGAGTTCCATTGCTTAGGAATCAAGGTGTTCCACACATTCCACAGACAGCTCCATCTAAGTCGTGAATCAAAGTGCTTTTGAGGATGCAGTTGTCACTGCTACTGGTTGAACACCAAGCTTTTGTAATTGAAGAGGTGCCACTTGTTAAAAACATCCAAGCAGTAAATATTTCAAGCCTCTAAGTGGAGGCTTCCAACAGCACAGGTTTTCTTTCATTCTAGTTTATCCTTCCTATTTTCCTCATCTGTCTTTTTTAGCCTAGTTTTCCTTCTAACCACCTCCTCCACTTATTTATTTACTGAATGGCTCATCTGCTGTCATTACCTTCCTTTTCAGCCTCACATTCAAAACCCTCCTCTTACCTGTTTTTCCAAGAAGACGTAGAAAAGGAGACCACATTTACATGTCGTTTCTGCATGCTCTGAGATAACGTGTGAGATTCTGGCTGCCCTGGAAAGCAAAGAAAAATTACTGTGAATTTATGATTTCAAAATAAACAGTTTCATAAGGATAAACAGCAGTTAAATAATCAGCATTTTTAGGTTTATTTAAAAAAAATACTGCATCTTTGCTCTCTCTGATAGATCCAGCAGGAGTAGAGAGATTATTGTCCCTCTGTATTTGGCTCTGGTGAGGGCACATCTTGAGTGTCATGTCCAGTTTTGGGCACGTCAATACAAGAGAGACATGAAGATGCTGGAAGAGGTGCAGAGGAGGGCAATTAAGCTGGTGAAGAGCCTGGAGAATAAATCTTATGAGGAAAGACTGAAAGAGCTGGGGCTCTTTAGTTTGAGGATGAGGAGGCTGAGAGGAGACCTCGTCACTCTCTACAACTACCTGAACGTCATTGTGGAGAGGTGGGTGCTGGTCTCTTCTCACAAGCAATTAGTGACAAAACAAGAGGGAATGAGTTCAAGTTACAACAGGGTAGGTTTGGACTAGATATTAGGAAAAAACTTTTAAGAGAAAGGGTGGTCAAGCACTAGAATGGGCTTCTCAGGCAGGTGGTTGAGTCATCATCCTTGGATGTGCTTAAAGATTGTTTTGAAGAGGTGTTGAGGGATCTGGTTTAGAGGTGAACTTGTAAGGTAGGTTAGATGGTTGGACTAAATGATCCCAGGGGTCTTTTCCAACCAGAGTGATTCTGTGATTCTTTTGATGAAACATCAGCGTATTTAGACTGATCCTTGTCTGACAGAAATACTAGGAAAAAGAACTATATTCAAATAAATGTTAGACTCAACAGGTAAATGCATGGGAATAAAAGGCAAATATAAAAGCTCAAGTCCAGCCTCAAGGGTAACTAGCAGTGAGACTGTTGCAGCAATTGAAAGACCCTGGACATTTCTTAGGGAATAACATAATAAATCCTGGAAACTGCAAAAGGTACTAGGCAGAACATTATGGAGCTCCACAGAGAATCTTTCAAGAATTCATAATGCAGAAATAATATGCATTAAGCAAGACAAAGATTTACAGAGATGTAGAGAAGAAAAGAACCTTAGTGGCCAGAAGTAAGTATAACATTCACTATAAATCCAATTAAAGGCCTGTCTCTTTGATGCCTTATGTAGTGCCCCTTGTAGTGGCAGGACCTTGCACCTTAGGAGGTCAGGCACCACAAAAGATGCTGAACTCCTTCAAGTCTCCTGAGTTTGCTATGACAGGACAGAACCTCATAAAGTCAAAGATAATTTGTTAACAGGACTCTGTAAGGCTATTTCAGAAAAATTCTTCTGAAATCCAGAAGGGAAAAGAACAACAACAAAAAAACCCACTTCAAATGAAAGATAGTGTTCAATATCAGGAAATGACAGGTGTGTTAGGTAAAATTAACAGTGTGCGACTGAACCTCCACGTGAACAGGTACCTCCTTTCTGTTAAATTCTGATATTGCTCATAATAAACAATGCACTGCTGCTGTTCTTCAGTTGCTAAGTTCTTGTTGCGGGGCACTAGTGCTGGCAAGTTATCTTATCTCTGAAAGAAAGGGATCTAGAAAAGCATCCAGAGATAGAAAGCACAGAATCACAGAATTACTGAGGCTGAAAAAGATCTCTAAGTTTATCAAGTCCAGCCCATGACCTAATATCACCACATCAGGTAGACCAAGGCACTAAGTGCCACCTCCAAGATTTCTTAAACATCCTCTGGGATGGCGACTCCACTACCTCCCCAGGCAGTCCATTTCAGTGTCTAAGAGGGAAAAAAAACTAGATTGCTTAAATTCTGACAATAATTCACAATAAATTCGCTATTTGTGTCTTCAAGGCCTAGGCAGCACATTGTATTTACTGAAGTAATAAGAAGGTGCGATGTACCTTCTTAATGTACACTCACGTTCTAATAATAAATACACACATAAACTCATACATCTGTTTGATGCTCTGATGTGTGAAAAACAGAGGTCATAATATTGCAGTACTCTGCACTGGTAAGACCACATCTGGAGTATTGTGTCCAGTTGTCTGTCCCGCAGTTCAAGAGGGATGTGGAGCTGCTGGAGGGAGTCCAGTGTAGAGCAATGAGGATGATGATGGAAGTGGAGCACCTCCCTTATGAGGAGAGGCTGAGGGAGCTGGGTCTCTTTAGGTTGGAAATGAGACTGATGGGTGACCTCATTAGGTCTAAATATCTGAAGGGTGAGTGACAGGAGGATGGAGCCAGGCGCTTCTCAATGTCATCTAGTGATAGGATGAGGGGCAATGGTTGTAAGCTGGAAGACAGAAATTTCTTCACAGTGAGTGTGACAGAGCACTGGAAGGGGCTGCCCAGGGCAGTTGTGGAGTCTCCTTCACTGGAGACATTTAAGACCCACCCGGATGTGTTCCTGTGTGACTTGGTGTAGATGATCCTGCTGTGGCAGGGGGATTGAACTAGATGATCTTTCAAGGCCCCTTCCAATCCCTAATGATTCTATGGTTCTACAGACTACTCATAGCTTATAAAGTTATGTGGATTTACATGAGGTGTACTTATATCTAGAAAAAGAAAGAAAATCCAGTCTCAATCAAAGCTGTTCTTGTTTTCTGCCTAACAAACTCTATAATTTGCTTTGATATCTAATATGCTGTAGTAGAACTAATTACAGAGAATTTCAGTTTACAGGGAATTTGTGTTTAAAACCTGCCAGGACAAGTTCCTGTGTGACTGGATCTAGGGGGATCCTGCTGTGGCGGGGGGATTGGACTAGATGATCTTTCAAGGTCCCTTCCAATCCCTAATGTTCTGTAATTCTGTGATTTCCTATACAATAACAAAAACTGGCATTCCTTACAATCTGTATTCCACAACCACCAAAATAACAGTGTATACAGTGTGCACAGACAAGCACTAGTCCTGGGAGATCACTTCCTGTGCTCTCCTCAGCCAAAGATCATATAAAATCTGCGATGAAACTAGCCAACAAACTCAGTATTACAGCTCCACGTTTCTCTGACATCCTTCATTCTACTGTAGTAAAAAAACCAGTCACAATTCAATATAGTGACACTGAAGATTTGTATGAGGAATAAAGAAAGAAAGAAAGGCATCATCTCATACATCCTCCTTGTTACCTGTTACTTGGTATTGAACATGTTTCCGTGATGCTCCTCCTACAGTTCTCTACTGGGTTTTGTCGAGTTTGCAAATTTCACTTTGAAAAGTAAAGTCCTTCTGGATTTTACATCCTCACTTGTCTCAGTGTCATGTAGTGATAGGACGAGAGGCAATGATTGTAAGCTGGAACATAGAAGGTTCCACGTCAACCTGAGAAGGAACTTCTTCACAGTGAGGGTGATGGAACACTGGAACAGGCTGCCCAGAGTGGTTGTGCAGTCTCCATCACTGGAGATGTTCAAGGCCCGCTTGGGTGTGTTCCTGTGTGAGTCAGTCTAGGTGATTCTGCTGTTGCAGCGGGATTGGACTAGATGATCTTTCGAGGTCCCTTCCAATCCATAATGATTCTAGGATTACCATATAGAATCACAGAATTATGGAATCATTCAGGCTGGAAAAGACCTTTGGGATCATCAAGTGCAACCATAAACCTTACTCTACAAGGTCACCCCTAAACCAGATCTGCAACACTACATCTAAGCACCTTTTAAACTCATCCAGGTATGGGGACTCAACCACCATCCTGGGCAGCCCATTCCAGTGCCTGACCACTCTTTCCATGAAGGAGTTCTTCCTGACATGCAGTCTAAACCGACTTTGTTGAAGATTCAAACTCTCCCCTCTGGTGCTGTCACTAATTACCTGTGAGAAGAGACCAGCACCAACATCTCTACAATGTCCTTTCAGATAGTTGTAGAGAGCAATGAGGTTTCATCTTAGCTCCTCTTCCTCAAACTAAACAGCCCCAACTCTCTCCATCTCTCCTCATTCATTAGATGTCCATTAGGAAGATTTCCTGAATGTTGAAGAAGTGCTCTTTTCTTGTGTCTTGGCATTTCTTGTGTCACTACTGTTAAATTATTATTAAAAGGTTATCCTAATCCCATGAATTAAGATTAGACATTCAATTGTCCCTGGAGTGGATTAGTGGGATATTGGATATAGTCTCCTTACAGTTACAACATGGTGCTGTGGAAATTCTGTGCAGTGAAAAATGGTTGACTTGTGTTTTGAGGGAAGGCTCAGATATCGAAAACACTAAGACGTCCTCAGAAGCACAGAACGTTATCTTCCAGTGCTTTCCATGAGCATTAATGATATCCAACACCTTGACAGAAGACGATGAAATTCCCTCCAAATTGATAACAAACTTCATGTCTCTCTAAGGTTTCACACTTCAGAAAGTTATCAACTGCCTTATTAATAGACTTGATTTTCTGCCAGTCCACAAAGTCCAATCTGCAAAGAAACAGACCATCTTGGAGGCAGCGACTATAGTGAGGGTTTCCTAGTGCAGCCAATGCGTCATGAACAATCACTTCACAGAAGACAGAAGAAGGTCTAAGAAGGTATAAAGAAAAGATTAAGTTTTTGTGTGAGCAAGAGGCACCATAAGCCTTTTGAAAGCCCACGCAGCAGCTACTAGTGACCAACAATAACATTGCTGGTAAAGGTCTCTATAGAGGAAGATTAAAAACCAACCAAACAAAAAACCTTTTCAATACTCAGTTGTTCTCACACAGATTTATCTTGGCTTAGACTCTCCAAAACAGAACGATGGGAAGTTCTGCAATTTATGCTCAAGCATATTTTACTAAACATGTGAGGCTGGTGCTGTCAAAATTTGATGTGCTGGCACGATCTCTTCAGAAAATGAGGAAACAGCAAAGAATTACACTATCACAGAATCTGTTTGCTTGGAAGAGACCTTTGATATCAAGTCTAACCTTTGACCCAGCACTTACAGGACAACCTTAACCACATCCCTCAGCACTACGCCTATCTGCCTTTTAAATACCTCCACAGATACAGAATCCAGCACTGCCCTGGGCAGCCTGTTCCAATGTTTAACAACCTTTTTGGTGAATAAATTATTCCTAAAATCCAGCCTAAATCTCCCCTGGCACGGCCTGCAGCCGTTTCCTGTGGTCCTATTGTCACCAGGGAGAAGAGACTGTGCCCCTCCTTGCTCCAATCTCTTTTCAGTTGTAGAGAGGAATAATGTGTCCCTCAGCCTCCTTTTCTCCGGGATAACCAACCCCAGTTCCCTGCGCTCACTGCAGTGACTGTAGACCATTTGCACACTGTAGATATATAGTGGTCTATTGTGACTTGAGTAAGGCATTTGACACTGTCTCCCACAGCATCCTCGCAACCAAACTGAGGCAGTGTGGTCTAGATGATCAGGTAGTGAGGTGGATTGTGAACTCGTTGCAGGATAGAAGCCAGAGAGTAGTGGTCAAAGGGACAGAGTCTGGTTGGAGGCCTGTATCTGGTGGAGTGCCCCAGGGGTCGGTGCTGGGAACAGTCCTGTTCAATCTATTCATTGATGACTTGGATGTGGGATTAGGGTGCACTGTCAGCAAATTTGCTGATGACACAAAGCTGGGTGGTGTCGCCAACACCCCTGCAGACTGTGCTGGCATTCAGCAGGACCTGGACAGGCTGGAGACCTGGGCAGAGAGAAAGGCAATGAGGTATAACAAGAGTAAGTGTAGAGTCTTGCATGTGGGCAAGAACAAACCCAGGTACCAGTATAGGCTGAGGACTGACCTGTTGGAGAGTAGTTTAGGAGAAAGGGACTTGGGGGTCCTGGTGGACAGCAGGATGACCATGAGCCAGCAGTGTGCTCTTGTGGCCAAGAGGGCCAACAGCATCTTAGGGTGGATCAGAAGGGGAGTGGTTAGCAGATCAAGAGAGGTTCTTCTCCCCCTCTACTCTGCCCTGGTGAGACCCACCTGGAGTATTGTGTCCAGTTGTGGTCTCCTCAGTTCAAGAGGGATGTGGAGGTGCTGGAGAGGGTCCAGCGTAGGGCACCAAGGATCATGAAGGAAGTAGAGCATCTCCATTATGAGGAGAGTCTGAGGGAGCAGGGTTTCTTTAGCTTAGAGAAGAGGAGACTGAGGGATGACTTCATTAATGTCTATAAATATTTGAAGGGTGTGTGTCAGGAGAATGATCCTGACAGGAGGTGATCCTGCTGTGGCAGGGGGATTGGACTAGATGATCTTTCGAGGTCCCTTGCAATCCCTAATGATTCTATGATTCTGTGATATTTAGCAAACCCCACCAAAACACAGTCAACTCCTTTACTGAAGCCGAGCCCAGCCAAACCCACCCAATGCCATGCCACCCCTCCTCCTGTGCTTTGCCTCCTGTTTAAAACCTAGAGAAATCTAAACTCAAATAAGTTCTCACACAAAAGCAGCTAATGAGGTCAGAGAAGAAACAAGCCAGCCCCATCCACACACCTATGCTTGGCTCAGAACTGCTCGAGATCAAGTGCAATAGCAAAGCACCCACCAGGCACTTGTAGTGGTTTTTCTATCAATCCATAAGACATTATTGGGTTACATTTGGGCTTCAGCAGACTGTGGTGCCTGAACCAGCCCCAATTTGGTAACTCTAGCAAGGGAAAGGATGAAAAAAAAAACCCTAGTACAAGGTTACCCCTGCAGCAGTTACTAAAATCTGAGCAAAATGCTGAGTCTCACAGCACAATGAGAAGGCAGAGTGGCACAGTCTAGAATCTGGAAGAATACTAATAACATAAATATGAGAAGGAACTTCTTCACAGTGAGAGTGACAGAGCACTGGAAGGGGCTGCCCAGGGAGGTTGTGGAGTCTCCTTCGCTGATGTTTAAGACCTGCCTGGATGTGTTCCTTTGTACTAGAGGCTGTTTCCGGGCACATCAAGGACAGGAGGGTCATTAGGGACAGTCAGCATGGCTTCACAAGAGGGAAAGTCATGCTTGACCAACCTGATAGCCTTTGATGAGGGTGTAACCAGGTGGATGGATGAGGGCAGAGCCGTGGATGTGATCTATCTTGACTTAAGAAAGGCATTTGACACGGTCTCTCACAGCATCCTTGCAGACAAACTGAGGCAGTGTGGCCTAGATTTTCGGGTAGTGAGGTGGATTGTAAACTGGCTACAGGGTAGAAGTCAGAGAGTGGTGGTCAATGGCACAGAGTCTAGTTGGAGGCCTGTATCTCGTGGAGTGCCCTAGGGATCGGTGCTGGGACCGGTCCTGTTCAATCTATTCANGCGTAGGGCAACAAAGATGATAAGAGAGGTGGAACACCTCCCTTATGAGGAGAGGTTGAGGGAGCTGGGTCTCTTGAGCTTGGAGAAGAGGAGACTGAGGGGTGACCTCCTTAATGTCTACAAATATTTGAGGGGTGGGTGTCAGGACGATGGCACTGGGCTGTTCTCGGTGTCATGCAGTGATAGGACAAGGGACAATGGTTGTAAGCTGGAACATAGAAGGTTCCACATCAACCTGAGAAGGAACTTCTTCACGGTGAGGGTGACGGAACACTGGAACAGGCTGCCCAGGGGAGTTGTGGAGTCTCCCTCACTGGAGATATTCAAGACCCGACTGGACGGGTTCCTGTGTGACTTGGTTTAGGTGATCCTGCTGTTGCAGGCAGATTGGACTAGATGATCTTTCGAGGTCCCTGTAATGATTCTATGATTCTATGATTCTATGATTCTATGACTTGGTGTAGATGAACCTGCTGTGGCAGGGGGATTGGACTGGATGATCTTTCAAGGTACCTTCCAATCCCTAATATTCTGTGATTCTGTGAACAGTCTCCTGTCACACAAATCATTACACAAATAAGAGTGGGGAGGACACGAAATGACACATGAAAAACAGCTGAAAAAGCAGTTGTTTGTCTGATTGGACCAGATGATCTTTCTAGGTCCCTTCCAGTCCCTTCTATGATTCTGTGAAGATAAGCTGCTGCCTTTCTGGTTTTTTTTCTCTTAAAATTTTGTGTTCCCTTGCTCAAGGAAAGGATTTTCTTTAGATTGAATGAAGACCTGAACATTTTCGTTTTCTCAGTCCCAAGTTATTAGCTGCCACTGTTGTGATGAAGTTGCTGTCGCTACAGCAGCCTCCTTTACTAAATAGTGAAGTGAAATCCTGTTCCTCTCCTGAAAGGCAAGGAGCTTAATCAGGGGCATTTCTGTCAGAGAAGAGACTTAGTGCTACCCAGTCTTTAAGCACTGAGCCATTCATTTTTGCATTTTCTTCAAACAACAAACAAAGACGAGAGGTTAAGGCAATAGTCCTCACAGGTGACCTCAGCGTGATGCCTCTGAATTACATGAATCCATTTACCTCGCTGATCCTACTCTTTAATAACTATTCCTTGTACATGGAGCACATACATCACGAATACGAAAAATCCACAGCAAATCCACACATACAGACAGCAAGATTGAAGCAATTTTATGATAAGTGCTAAATTTCTCTTGCATTGTGATTTGCTAAATCACTATTCACCCGAATTGGTGATTGAAACAACATCATGAAAACAACCCCGTGGTACAGAGGAGACTTTCTCCCAGGACTCTGGAATGGTATTTCAGGTTTCAGATTCTGAGACTGCATCTGGAATATTGTGCCCAGTTCTGGGCCACTCAGTTCCAGAAGGACATAGACTTGCTGGAGAAAGTCCAGTGCAGAGTCATGAAGAGGATGGAGGGAGTGGAGTATCTCCCTGATGAGGAAAGGCTGATGGAGCTGGGTCGCTTTAGCTTGGAAAAACAGAGACCTCATTATTGTTTATAAATATGTGAAGAATCAGTGTCAGGAGGATGGAGCCAGGCTCTGCTTAGTGCCATCCAGTGATAGGACAGGGGGCAATGGGTGTGAGATGGAACAGAGGAGGTTCCACATCAATATGACAAGGAACTTCTTCACAGTGAGGGTGACGGAGCACTGGAAGGGGGTGCCCAGGAGGGTTGTGGAGTCTCCTTCTTCGGAGTCATTTAAAGCTTCAGATAAAAAAACTACCTTATGACAGCTGTAGGAAACATCTCTGTTTTCACCTTCCACCAGAACAACCTAAGCTTGATCTCTCCTGCCATCATCAGGCAAACCTACAAGAGGAGCAGCGTGCGATGCTGCAATGACAGGTGCTACTTCCCTCTCTCAGCTCATGTTATTTCACTTACACCAGGACAAAAACCAAATCAGTGCAAGGTCAAATTTAAAGCCAAAGACCAGTAACTGCCAAAATCTATCCATTTATCAACCTCAGCTCATTACGAGGTCAGCTAATTAGAAATGTTTTATGACAACAACAACAGCTTTCGCCCGATCCCTTTGAGGTGGGCTGGGTCTTTCCAACAGTTTGGCGAGTGTTTTGAAAATATAATCAACTTGGTAAACAGAATTTCAGCAAAGATATATGCTTTAATTATAGGAGCTTCAAACAAGTTGCCAGCTTGGCTCACAAGAGGAAAACCTTTTCCAAATTGAATTAGAATATTATGCCATCGCCTTATTAGTAGTACAGTTAAAATGCATCACTTAGGTCGTAAGAAACAAATGTTTTGAAAGTCTTCCAGAAAAACCCAAAGAAAAACATCTTAATTAATGTAATGAAAATGTCAAGAGCTCTAGCAAATTGTCTGGTACACAAAGGTGTTGAGAAGCAAAATGATGGCAAGAGAATCATCCTAGGAGAGGTGTGGGTTTTTTTTCCTTTTACTGATTCATTCCATTTGCTTCTTTCCAAAAACAAGCAAGCTGTGCATTCCAAGTGGTCTTATGGGGAGGAAAAAACCTAATTCGGCCCATTTTTTATTGTTCCTGGTTATGATTTTCAGAACAGCCTCAATTCCAGGCACCTGCATTTTTCACAGAACCACAGAACATTAGAGATTGGAAGGGACCTCGAAAGATCATCTAGTCCAAACCCCTGCCACAGCAGGACCACCTAGACCAAGTTTTAAGTGTCTAGTTTGAAATATACTAAGGGGAACGTGATAACGGTGTTTGGGTATTTCATAAACTACTCCCAAATGATGTGCAGTTTGAAATTTTGAGACAGGTTCTGAAGAAATAAAAGCAGAACTTTCAGGTGAGTATAGAACAACAACAAGAAAAAATCAGTAGTTTTAAAGAGTTCTTTCAGATTTTGCAGTCAATCTCAGGAACACTGATGCATCAGTGGTTCAAACTCTGGTATTTGCTACAAGCTAATGTACAGAAATACTATTTTCTAAAGTGTAATTGCATAAAGCATTTCTAAAAGAGTAATAGAAGAGTTCCAGGTCATCAATCAAAGGAAATCTAGTGAGAAATAAAATGTATTTCATAGAAAATTAGGAGATTCTCTCTTATTAGGCACCACTGCCCTCTTCAGTCAGGCAGACGTCACTTCCATGTACATTATTTAGAGGATTTGCCTAATGGCTTCCCATCAAAACACTGACAATCTCTATTTTTATTTTAGGAAGTGCTTTTCTCAACGATAGCAAGAAGTGATGCAGCATTTCATTTGAGTACCAAAAATAAGTCTTTTGCTCTAAAATCTATTTTATTCAACACATGGCCACCATCCAGAAAAGTTCCAACCCATGAGAAGTATGATATTCCCCGTCCCAGAATTACGACACAAATGGTGTCAGACACATAGGGTAGCTTTTATTGCACTCACACAGCTTACACTAGAAGGATAAGGAGAGGGGATGGAGGGAAAAGAGTGAGAAAGAAGATTAAGAGAGAGAGAAGGAGAGAAAGATGAAGGGAAAGCACCATCCCAGCAGCATCCTGAGGATCGGTAGAGTGGGGAGAAGTCTCCCTTGGAAAAAGGGCCAAGCCCCCGCCTTTATAAATCCTTTTAGCTGGTGATGTCTGTTTGTGGTTTTCTGCATCTGTGGCAATGTTTCCCTGCTGATGGTTTGTGATTAAGTTGTGGTTAAGTCATGTTCACCAGCATTTTGGGGCACCTGGCTGGCTCAGTTGGTAGAGCATGGGACTCTGAAGTCCTGGGGTCACGGGTTTGAGCCCCATGTAGGACATCTTGAGACAGTACTGTAGGCTTACCACACTCCAGCAGGGGGGTTGGACTTGGATGATCTTTAGAGGTCACTTCCAACCTGTAACATTCTGTGATTCTCTGAATTGGGGTTCACAAATCCAGTCAGCAGCATCCATGGAATCACCTTGCACCCCCAATGTTGGCCTCTGTTGTCTAGTGGATGATGGGCATGCCTGGCACTGTCCAAAGGGGTTCCAAGTTCATGAATGGGATCTGGCTTTGTTGGAGGCGGGAGCTGGATATAACATGATACCCTGTTCCTTACTTCTCAGACCTCTTGGTTCAAAACAAGACGCGCCTCTCACCTTTACTGTAGGAGAGAATGTGTGGAGGGAATTTGTAGCTCAAAACAAGTTTCTTTGCAGTAAGGAGCAGCTTTCCAAAACTCTGCAATGTTGGGGTAACAGGATGCTCCATTCCTCGGTTCTTAGAACTCTTGGTTTAAAACAAGACATCCAAAACTCTTGTTGTGTTGGAGCATTAAAGATATCAGTCTCTAACAGAAGACAACACACAGTTCTTTACAGACCTAATCTTTTCTCTTGTCCATAAAAGAATTTGGGAAACATGCTTGTTTTTTGTGGAAAGGCTGCATCACAAAGAAAACAAGTCAGTCATGGTTTTCATTCACTTCATACCTCATAGGACTAGTGAAAAATCATATAACTTAAAAGCAAAATTCAATACACATATAATAAATGGTTAATAGAAGATTCAATAAACATATAATAAATGGTTAATAGATAAAATATTTCTTATATACATATATATTATTTGTTTTAAGTCAGCACATCTTCAATTACAATCACAGAATCATTAGGGATTGGAAGGGACCTCGAAAGATCATCTAGTCCAATCCCCCCTGCCAGGAACACATCCAGGCAGGCCTTGAATGTCTCCAGTGAAGGAGACTCCACAACCCCCCTGGGCAGCCTGTTCCAGTGCTCCATCACCCTCACTGTGAAAAAGTTCCTTCTCAGATTGATGTGGAACCTTCTGTATTCCAGCTTACAACCATTGCCCCTTGTCCTATCATTAGATGACACTGAGAATAGCCCAGCTCCATCCTCCTGACACCCACCCCTCAACTATTTATACAATCCCTAACTGGTAGAAAACAATGTGCGACTAACACTGGGAATTTTTTCTTAGGGTGAAAACACACTTGGAAGCGAAATCTCACACCAAAGATTCAAGAGTCCACTGGGATGAAAAGGCAGCAAAGAAAACCCAAACAGTCCAAATAGAGGTCTGGATGTCAGCAGAGCCTTACTTTAGTCCTTATTTTCCTTACTCACACCACTTAAGAATTGAACTTTGATTTAAGACACAGTCAAACTTTCAGCGTAAGGCAGCATAAAAGTGAACATGGAGCAAGACCTTCCCTTTTTGTCAACAGAAAGAAAAGATGTTTTACCTTTCTAAGCTTCTTTTTTTTATTTATTTTTCAATGCAAAGGAAATGTGTTTTATTATTTATCATCTTTTCATCATTCATTTTTCATCTCTTCACTTGGAGACACAGAGGAAAACCAGCTACTGCCTGGAAACCTGTAACACTTAAGCAGAGACTTATGACTCAAGATTTTCAGTAACCCTGACACAGATCACTACAACTAAAATAAAATTGCACTGCAGATGTATCTGAGAGCCAGCAGAACGTGAAATCCAACAAAACACACACTCTCATGCAGATCTAATTCTCAAACATCCTCTGCAGTAAGCTACCCAGATATCAGATATCATCATTGCACTTGGCACAAAAGCTCTAGCTGTATCAGAACCTGTTTCAGAGGCGCAGGGACTGCTGAAGCAGGACATTTATCTACGTCAGGCCCTAGAAATCCCTACATGGCTAAGCTTGCACATGGGAGAATAAAGGCTTCAAAGCAGCTCACTGTGAGGCTGCATCTGGAATATTGTGTCCAGTCCTGGGTCCTTCAGTTCAAGGACAGGGAACTGCCTGAGAGAGTCCAGCTCAGAGCCACAAAGATGATAAAGGGAGCAGAGCATCTCACTTACAAGGAGAGGCTGAGGGAGCTGGGTCTCTACAACCAGAAGACAGAAAGGTTTAGAAATATATAAGAAGCAAGTATGAGGAGGATGGGCACCTGGCTGGCTCAGTTGGTAGAGCATGGGACTCTGAAGTCCTGGGGTCATGGGTTTGAGCCCCATGTAGGACATCTTGAGACTGTACTGTAGGCTTACCCTGCTCCAGCAGGGGGGTTGGACTTAGATGATCTTTAGAGGTCCCTTCCAACCTCTAACATTCTGTGATTCTGTGATGGAGCCTGGCTCTTCTCAGTGGTGTCCAATGATAGGACAAGGGGCAACAAGTGTAAGTTGGAGCAGTAAGTTCCACATAAACATAAGGAAAAACTTTTTCACTGTGAGGGTGACAGAGCGCTGGAACAGGCTGTCCAGAGAGGTTGTGGAGTCTCCGTCTCTGGAGATATCCAAAACCAGCCTGGACACATCCTTGTGTGACCTGATCTAAGTGATCCTGCTGTGGCAGAGGGATTGGAATAGATGATCTTCAGCTGTCCCTTCCAACCCCTAACTCTCTGTGACTCTGTGATTACAGGAATTTGTAACAACACGTACCAGCAAACTCTGGAGAGTTTTTAAAATTTCCTACAGAAAAATGAAATCACAAAGGTCCAGCAACATCAAAGCTGTCCAGCTGTCCTCACTCTACTGCAGGTTTTTCTTAATTCAACAACTTATGCTTAAAAGGTACTTATGGTGTGCAAACTGCTGGTGTTTCTAATTTCCTTATGCAAATTACAAGCTCAGGTACCTCAGGAGCTCAGTTTGTTCAGCAATGCTCAGATGAGCCAGATGAGGTTTAGCAGCACAAGCCTATGACACAGTCCTCTAGGGTGTAGCTACCCCAGGAAAAGACCTTTTCAGTAACTCCCATATCTGGTAAGAGTTTTAGCTTCTGTGCAACACTGCATGAACACAGCAAACCCAAACAGACTGACCTTATAGAATCATAGAATCATTATGGATCGGAAGGGACCTCGAAAGATCATCTAGTCCAATCCGCCTGCAACAGCAGGATGCGTGATCTCCAAGAGAAACATCTTGGAGTCCTGGTAGACAGGAAGCTGACCATGAGCCCACAGATCACAGTCAAGAAAGCCAGTGGTATTCTGGGGTGCATTAAGAAGTGTGTGGCCAATAGAGAAGTCATCTTTCCCCTCCACTCTGCCCTGGTAGGGCCACAGCTGGAGTTCTGTGAACAGTTGTCATCTCGCCAGATCAAGAGAAACAGAGAACTGAGAGAGTTGGGGCTGTTGAGTCTGGAGAAGAGAAGGCTCCCAGGTGACCTTATTGTGGCCTTCCAGTATCTGAAGGGGGCCTACAAAAAGGCTGGGGAGGGACATTTTAGGATGTCAGGTAGCAACAGGACTAGGGGGAATGGAGCAAAGCTGGAGATGGGTAGATTTATACTGGATGTGAAGAGGAAGTTCTTCAGTGTGTGAGTGGTAAGAGCCTGGAATAGGTTGCCCAGGGAAGTGGTTGGGGCCCCATCCTTGGAGGTTTTTAAAGCCAGGCTGGATGAGGCTCTGGCCAGCCTGATCTATGGTGGGGTGTCCCTGCCCATGGTAGGGGAGTTGGAACTGGATGATCCTGTGGTCCCTTCTAACCCAGACTGACTGTATGACTTGGTCTAGGTGATCCTGCTGTGGCAGGGGGATTGGACTGGATGATCATTCGAGGTCCCTTCCAATCCCTAATGATTCTATGATTCTATGATTCTAGGGATCTACTTCAGGGAGTCCAGCGGAGGGCAAGGTTGATGTCTGGGGCCCTAGAGCATTTATTTTGTAAGGAAAGGTTGATACAGCTGGGTTTGTTCAGCCTTGAGAAGAGAAGACTGAGAGGAGATCTGATCCACACCTACAAATATCTGCAAGGTGGCTGTAGGGAGGGTGGTGCCAGACTGTTTCCAGTTGTTCACGGTGACAGGACAAAGAGCAATGGGCAAAGGCTGGAACACAGGAAGCTTCATATAGAAAGAAGGAAAAACTTTTTAAAATGCAAGTCCCAAAGCCCTGGCAAAAGCTGCCCAGAGTTCTGGAGGCTCCTTCTCTGGAGACATTCAAAGCCTACCTGGATGCAGCCCTGTGCAATATGTTCTAGGCAGTCCTGCTTTGGTGGGGGGTTGGACTCAATGATCTGCTGAGGTCCCTTCCAATTCCAGTGATTCTGTGATGTCCTCAAGACAGAAAGTCATCCAGGCCTCCAGGGAAACAAAAGATGTATGCATTGACTGTTTCCAGAAACGTGGATACCGTATTATTCATAGTACTTAGGATCAAAAATGGGCTTAATGCAGCCTAATAAGGCAGCTTAAGTGTGAATGACAGTGAAGGGAACTGGTGATTATTCCTCCATCTTTTCCATATGCAGTCAGATGCTAAAGAAGTCCAGTTGCAGTTGGATGCAAACAATGAAAACACACATAGACTGAGAACCTTTAGCCCTTTTTTTTGGTCAGCATGTCCCTTTTTTCAGTGCCGCATCTGTTTGGCAGCTTTCTTTTACATGCTCGCTTCATTAAGATGCTCTGCAGGCATATTTTTTCCATCTGTCAGGAGTATTAGACAACAGGCAGGTAGTTAATTAATGTTAAGATAACCCCAATGTGAGGCAAATACTTTTTCTTTTGGTTTCATCACAGCTGCATCTGTATTTAATAGATTTTAAAATTGCATCTCAGTCGAGTTCATTTCTCTCCTTTCCTCCCCCTCTTCTGCCCTACGACTTGTTCTATAGTTCTGACTACTCACCAAACACATTTCTTTTTCTGCCCTCACTTCCACCATTTTTCATATGTAAAACACGAGTAGGACGAGGGAGAAGATTAATTAGGGTAACATTCCAAGAGATCCAAAGCGGTGTGGATACAAGGTGGTAATAAAGAAAATGTTCAATAGTGAATCTGTGATTTCTGTGACAGAAGAAAGTTAACAGCATCATATCTGACCTATTGATCTGTCAGCTTAAATTGTAAAAAGATGTTATGTTATCTAGTCCAATTCCCCTGCCACAGCAGGATCACCTAGATCAAGTTGCACAGGAACATACTGGGTTTTAAACTTCTCCAGATGAGACTCCACAACTTCCCTGGGCAGCCTGTTTCAGTGCTGTCACCCTCATTGTGAACAGACTGTTTCAGGAACTGTCCTGTGGATCAGAAAGAATCCATGGCTGCTTCCCACTGGATTCCTGACACCTGTTGTCATGAGTTTTCCATCATGCTCAGACTGGAGACCAGTGTCCTCTTGTTCCTTAAGCTAGCCCTGTTACAATTAGCATAAAAGGGAAGGCAAAGACGTATTAGAAGTTTTCAGTGTTTGCAAATTGCCTTAGAGGCAGACATTTTGTCACAGGTAAGAATTACAAAACTCCTGTGTTTTTAACAAACCTGAGCTTCAGACCAGGTTTTCTCAGTGGTCAGGTGCATGAATGATTAAACTTGTGCTTAAGGGTATTGCCAGATATACCTGGACAGGGTTTGAAATTAGCAGGAAAGAAAAGAACGAGATGTCTTTTAGAAAGCCTGTTCTCACCCTTTATCTCATAAATATCTTTATGGCTTATCTTTGTCACTCGGTGTTATAGATTTCTATTATCATCTAAAGTCTCACTCGCTCTGTGATCAATAGCACTTTCCTAGAACTGGAATGAAAAGCAAGCTTCCTCCTACACTACAAGTGCACACAAGTACATGACACATACGTGTGACCAGGAATGCCAACAGCTTTTCCTCATCAATTGGAGATGAGGATACATTCACACATACACTGTGTGAAAAAAAAAAAATCCTCTTTATTTAATCTTTCTTTGTATTTTCCTTTGTGGTTACATTTTCCTCTCAAAATCAGTATCACAACAAAGACTTTGTAGTTCCTGTTTATGTTATTCCATGAGACTATGGTGTATGTATCACGGCTCTCAAGAACGTGTTTATGAAAAGCCAAAAGCAGTGTTAGAAATGCCACCAACCGACCGGCGCTACTGGATTCTGAAAGCACCACACAGTGAATTGCAGGTGTCTGCACCACTGACAGTGACGGTGGAAGCACTTAAGAGATAAGAGGGAAGTACTTGTGGTAGGCTAGGGAGTGCTAATGTCGGTTGCAATGGTGTGATGACCCCACAATGCAATTTTTGACCTGATGTGTTTTTTAAAGTGAGTTAGACAGAAGTGCAGGCTAACAGCACGTCCTAACAAATGCTGCCCACAGTGTTCTGGTGGCATCATGTACCCGAAGAAAGATATGTAGCTGGAAATTTCAGCTAGAAAATCAACTCATGGTGACCACCTAAACTCAACAGGTACTTTCCACTTCACCTTCCCATTTCTTACTGGCAACATCAGAACTTATTTTACAGAATCACAGAATTATTGAGACTGGAAAAGTTCTCTAAGATCAACAAGTCCAATCTAAATCTTTAACATCACTACAATTGTGACACTAAATTGTCACATCAGTCTCCTCTTAAACGTCTCCAGAGATGGGGACTTCATCGCCTCCTTGACAGTCTGTTTCAATCTTTGATCGCCTTTTCACCCAACCTAACACCCTGCTCTCTCATCCCGTTGCTAGTTGCCTGGGAGAACAGCGCATTTGCCACCTAACTACAACCTCCCTTCAGGGAGTTGGAGAAAGCAAGAAGGCCCTCCCTGAGTCTCCTCTTCTCCAGGTTAAACCACCCCAGCTCCCCCAGCCTCTCCTCATAAGACTTTCCCTTTGCTAGCGTTCAGATCTAAATATAGAGTAAGACTTTTGTCAGAAGGGAAACTACATGAAACGTGAAAATATGTAGACAGCTGCATCAGGAAATTCTTCTGGTACACACATTGTTGCAGTTTGAGAACTGCCAGAACTTTCAGAAGTGCTTTCATGAGGAAGAAAAATTGTGTTGTTTCCTGGGGGACCTGTCCTAGGTTGCACAGGTCCCAGAACCCTTCCCCGGAAGCGTCTGTCCTGGGGCCTGCCCCTGAAAGGAGGGCTAAGGCAGCCTATAAAAACCGGGGAAGGGTCTTTGTTCGCTCTTTGTGGGGGCTGTGGCCCTGAAGGCAGTGCCCCACCATCCCCCCAGGAATGGGCGGGGGGGGTGGGGACCTGCAGCTCCGAGGGGGACCGCAGCTCCGGAAGCAGTCGCAACCTGCCGCGGCCTGACCCCACGCCAGCGCGCACCTTCCGCCACGCCGTCAGGAAGTGACCCCTGCCACAACTTGTCGCAAGTGCGCGGTCCCGCCTCATAGCGGCTTCGCTGCCGCCACACTGCGGCCCCAGACCAGAGAAAACCGTGGACGCCGCCCCGGTGCCCCGGACCCAAAGCGGAGTCCCCGCCGTGGCAGCGCGGTGCCGCCGCCGCTCACTGCCGCACGGCACTTGGACTGGAGAAGCAAGACTAGTGCAGATTTGACATGGTGACCCCCCACCATGGACAGCCTTCAGCATCGGTGAGCTGGGCTACTCCTCTGCCCCCTGGAGCTGACACAGCAGAGGGAGAGGAGAGGACGTCTGGACCCTCTTGGCCACGCGTGGAGTGTGGGGGGGTGCGGCCCTGCTGACGCCATGCGGTCGGTCTTCATGTTGGACCCCACACGTGGCTGGGGCCCTGGACTGGGCCACCGNAGGTTGTGTGATGGCATTTATGACACAGTTTCTAGTTTGTGTGCACCGACTTGTGTAACCTTTTCTCCCATTCTGTATATAGTTACAGTGTTAATAAACCTTTCTGCAGTTTCCCTAAGCCATCAATTGTCTGGCAAATTTTATCTGAGATGTCATCGAGACCTCACTGCTTTGCTTTCCTTGCTTTTATATTGAATTGTGGTCCTGAACCCACCACAAAATTGGTGCCGAAAACCCGGGAGCAAAGCACTTTGAGTTTCAACCCACTACACACATAGAGCTAAGCATCTGATTCGTGGATCAGATAGGCCAGGTCTGTCTATGGAGAAAGAACATCAATAGCTGAATATTTAGCTCTTCAAGGATTCACTTGCTCCTTCACTGAGAAAAAAATAATAGACCAGACCAAAGGTTGGTAAAATGGGATTAAAGGAGAGGCTTATCACCATCTGATCTGATACTGTGGTCTGTCACTCCTCACAACACAATACATAGATAAACATCAATCACATTTTTGGGCGGCGTCAGCGCATAATAGCAGCATTAGAGCTCAGCTTCATCTCACTCCTGTCCAGAAATGTGTCTGAGGCATCCAAAAAACATGTAAATCGGTTGAAGAACTGAGCTTAGTGCTTGAACTTCAAGTCCAGAGACAAAGCCAGGCACTTCTGCTGGAGACTAACAAAGATCTATTAGTACAGATAGGAGCATGTATAGATCTATAGAGGATCTGTAGGTGCAAGTAATCTTCTTCGGCCTCCTCCACCTTCATGGCCTATTGTACATCCAGTCATAACAGTGGGTCTGAATAAAAAACCCAAAATAATTAACTAGGTCTTTAAATTAGGTGTTTCCCCTGATGAGCAGGGATACTTCATGTTGTAAGAACCACACTCCTGTTTTGAAAGAGATGCAGAAGGATATCAAAATGGACATTTTTTTGTTCTTCTTGATCCAAAAGGATGCTGAGCTAATTAACAAGCAAAGATAAAGAAGTAATTATCTTGTTTTGTTCATCGCTGGCCAGACCACAACTTGAGTCCTGTGTTAAGTTTGGTCCCTGCTATACAAAACAGAAGTGAGCAGGCTGGAGAAGGTCCAGAGAAAGGCCATGAGGATGGAGGATGATCTAAGGACTAGAAGACTTGACATATGGGAAAAGGCTGAGAGAGCTGGGTTTGTTAAGCCTTGAGAAGGCTTAAGGGGGACTTTATCACCATGAACTAGAACACTACAAGTGGATGCCAAAAGGATGGAGATCCCTTTTTCACAAGGAGTCCCATAGAAAAGACAAGGGGTGATGGATTCAGGTTGCTCCTGATGAGATTCTGATTGTACCCCAGAGGAAAAATTTTCACCATGAGAGCTATTAGACACTGGATGGTCTTCCCAAAGAAGTGGTGGATTCCACAACTATGGACATTTTTAAGGCTCAGCTTGACAGGGTGCTGGTACATCTCATTTGCACTCATTTCTTTAGCTTAAAGGGTTGAACTGGATGGTTCTGTGGGTCCCTTCCAACCTGTGATTTTTGCCAGAGAGTCTAGGTAGCAGCTGTGTATGGTACAATGCTTTGGCAAGGTTTTGTCAAGGTGCAAAGTCCTGGCAGGGTTGCTGTTTTGCCAGAGGTACAACCAGTTCAGCAAGCTGCAGTCAAGGATGTGAATAAACTTTGTGTGGACTGAAGCACAAAGTTATCCTCACTGAACACTGGGTGCAAGGGCAAGGGCTGAATCCATTCTACGTTAAACCAGACATAAAATTAGAGGTCTTGTGTACAGAGTTTCATAGAGCTGGTTTCCATGCAACTCACACGTCACTAGATGTTCATTTTGGCAGAGAGATCATTGCAATGGTCGGCTGTTAATCATAGAATCATAGAATCATTATGGATCGGAAGGGACCTCGAAAGATCATCTAGTCCAATCCGCCTGCAACAGCAGGATCACCTAAACCAAGTCACGCAGGAACAATACTCAATTACAAATCTCAAAAAACGTGACAGCCAGCAACACAGCCTGTGGAGACCCATTCTTTTTTCATGGGGGCAGTTACAATCTACTCCTGCAATGAAATCTTTTAGATGCAAATCAGTTTTTCCAGTGATACAAGGTAATTTCCTCTGAAAATGGACTGATTGTGCTATATACAGGGTTTAGGAATTAGAAACACTCCTCAGAATTATGGAGATGGTATTTCCTAATCATTTGGGTCTAGTTTCCTTATAGAAAGAGTAATTGGCAATTATTCCAAACTCGTAATTTGGTTCCATAGTGAGTAATTATATTCTTCCTTTTTTAAAAAACAACAGAATAAAGAAGTCCAGTTTGTTGCAGAAGGTTTATTGCAAAGAAAAACAAAGCAAAACTAGACAAACTAGACAAAATTAGTCCTAAAAAAATCTAATTCTACTAGACTTTCATACACTGATCTGCTTAAGACATAAAAATATTTATCTGCTCTAAGTGTGAACATGCGAATAGCTCCAAAGCCACAACTGTCCTTTCCTTAATCATAGAATCATAGAATCACAGAATCATAGACTCATTAGGGATTGGAAGGGACCTTGAAAGATCATCTAGTCCAATTCCCCTGACACAGCAGGACTACCTAGACCAAGTCACACAGGAGCACATACAGGCAGGTCTTAAATGTCTCCAAGTGAAGGACACTCCACAACCTCCATGGGAAGCCTGTTCCAGTGCTCCATCACCCTCACTGTGAAGAAGTTCCTTCTCAGGTTCATGTGGAACCTCTGTGTTCCAGTTCATGCCCATTGCCTCTCATCCTTTCACCAGATGACATTGAGAAGAGCCTGGCTCATCCTCCTGACACCCACCCTTCAAATATTTATAGCCATTAATAAGGTCACCCCTCAGTCTCCTCTCTTCCAAGCTAAGTAAACCCAGCTCCCTCAGCCTCTCCTGATAAGGGAGATGCTCCACCTCCTTCATCATCCTCATTGCCCTACACTGGACTCCCTCCAGCAGCTCCACATCCCTCTTGTACTGAAGGGGCCAATAACTGAAAACCATTTGCATCTCAGGAACAAATGTAGCTCTTGGAAGCATGGACCTTTAAATATGAGTATGTCTGAAACTGTGGCCTTTTGAAGAAGATCAGTCGCCTACATTGTAGTATTTGGGACCCCAGAAATACCACAAGGTAACTGACACACATCATAGGGAAAATAAATTGTTCTGGGAGTTCCCTTTTCACAGAATCACACAACATTGGGACTGGAAGGGACCTTGAAAGATCATTCAGTCCAATCCCCCTGCCACAGCAGGATCACCTAGACCAAGTTGCACAGGAACACATCCAGGTGGGCTTTAAACATCTCCAGAAAAGGTGACTCCACAACCCTCCCAGGGAGCCCATTCCAGTGCTCTGTACTCTCAATCTGAAGAAGTTGCTTCTCATATTGATGTGTAACCTCCGATGTTCCAGCTTACATCCATTGCCCCTTGTCCTATCATTAGATGACAGCAAGAAAAGCCTGGCTCCATCCTCCTTTGCACTACTGTAAAATGATATATATTGTTGTTTAGAATCAATAAGCCTAAACCCCAAAAATATGAAGGCATCTGAAAATCCAGAGCTGAACAAAACAATCCACTGTAAATCTGTCACCATGCAAAGATAAGACACCTAACTCGAAATGAGAGGAAAGCTTGTTAGAATCATAGAATGTGTTGGGCTTGAAAGGACCTCCAGAGGTCAACTAGTCCAACCCCCGAACAACAAGCAGGGACATCTCTAACTGGAGCAGATTACCCACAGCTCCATCAAGCCTGATCTCGAATGTCTCCAGGGATGGAGCTTCTACCACCTTCTGCACAACCTGTTCCAGGGGTGCACCACCTTCATTGTAAAGAATTTTTCCTAACAGCTAATCTAAATCTGCCCTGCTCTAGTTTAAAATACATGTTCCTAAAATCCTCTACATTTGTCGTGACTGCAGGCGTGCAGCTAAATGGTAGACTGGGTGATCTTTCTTTAGAGATCTTGTTAATTCTAAAACAGCGACAAAACAGCGCTGCGGCTAAGAGCTTAAAAGCGAAAGCTGCCAGCGGGAGTCGCCATTCTGGGGCTCAGCGGTCCAGCGGTAAGTGGCTGCTTCCAACGCGGCTGCG
>VXBP01000459.1:63921-84132 GCA_013400115.1 Rhinopomastus cyanomelas | reverse complement strand
ACTACTCTGCCATCATCCATCCACCTGGTTATGCCAGAGGCCTGTGTGCTATTCACTGCTGTTTCCTCTTTACTAACTTCAGATGCAAAGCATGATCCATAACCCTGTGAAGTACTACCATAAAGTGCCTTTATAGTTGCAGTCACACTGGTACGTCTCTGTAGTTTCCACCTGCCCTCAAAATCTCTCCACAAAGAGGTGGAATACATTTTAAAACCATATGGTAGTAAGCAGGAACAAGTATTTCAGCTGCACAAGCCAAGAATCTTTGTCCTTCAAGGACTTGGACTGCTCTACTGCTCCAAATCATATCTGCTACCATTGGCTGTTCACAGTCCCTGATACTTAAAAAAGTTTACACCAAGCAAGACAAAAGAAACTGTGAACTTTTAAATCAATTACACATTAAGTTAGAAACTCCTGATGATTCATGAAACCAACAAAATGTATACCCTGAAACATCACATTTTGTGTTCCGCTTGACCATAACTTATAAACAATGGTCAGGATCAGAAAAAGATCAATGAACTTACAAGTCTTAAGAGCATATATGACAGTGCTGGACTGAATGACAGACTTCATGTGGTGTGTGCCTGTTTACTCTTGATACATTGGGAGGATTTTAAAGGCTGGGTGATAGTTTTCTACCCTATTCTTGGCAAAATCCTTCCTAATAAAACTTATTCCCTACTTTTAACTCTATCAAATTCTATTTTCTAAAAACTCACGGTATTGTAAACGTGAGTTAACCAGCGTGCAGATGGGAGTCAGCACACAATTAATGTGTTTTCTGCATTTAATTTTAAACTATTGTCACATTTTTGTGTCTTTCACATCACTTTCTGTACATTAAGAACACATCAGGTTGTATTTAATGTTACCTTTCACTAATGTTTTTTTGTTAACTTTTCTTTCCTGATGAAATTGATCAGCCTTCAGTTCTGTCAAGTTCATTCAGTGTTTTGCACAGTCCCCTTAATTTTATTACAGCACTCATGGCTGTAAAATTTTGCTGATTTTATGAATAAATCATTACGATACTAAACAGTCTTACTTGTAAACTGAGTGCTGGAGCATCCCATTATTAAAAACTGCTGTTCTCTGTGACTCAGCTTGCTCTTCTCTAACCACTTTTTAAATCAAGACAAGCCTTTGCTTATTACTTCAGAGCTATTTAACATTTTAAGAGTCAAAATACTTTTTTCAAACCCTGATAGATGTAAGCCCACCGGATTGCCTCTGCTGTATTATGTTGTGAAAGTGTTCATTTTAAATGATATTATGTTGGAGGTTTATGTCTGTTAGAAGTTGCTTTTTGACTTAAGTGATGATTTATTCAGCTGAAATAATCAGTAGGAAGTCCCTGACAAAGTCACCTTCTGAGCCTTCTGTGCATACCTGAATCATGCTGCTGCCACCACCTTTCCACTTGCCTGCTTTCGGTGACCGCCAGGATGTTCTGTTTGCTACAGATAAGCCTCTCACTTGGTGCTGGTTTCTTAAAGCTACTCCCGGTCAGATCTATATTAGTAGTGATAGTTACCTAGCCCTGTGAGTGGCTCTTTCTAGAGTACAAATATGTCGCTTCTCTGAGTTTATCTCTGAGTTCCTAACCCCAGTCCATACACAACCAGAGGGCTTAACGCAGCGACATGTACTGCAGTGCATCATGAAACAAAGCAGCATATATGGCTATAGCTTATGCCCGCAGGGGGAGGCAAATGACTTATAGAGGCTGCTCAACAATGAAGAACTTTAACCACACTGGACCCTGTGATTATGTGTGTGTATGTGGTTGCTGTAAAGAAAGTTCACTTTTTTCTTAGTCACCCATCTAAGTGAAATGACAGCATTTAACCTGATTTTGATGCAGAAAAGACATGCTGCTTTAGTAAGGAAAAGACAACTTAAGAGAAAACTCCAGGGTAACACTGTACCTTTATAAGCAGAGAAATCAAGGTGAGAGAGAGCCACACAACTCAATCACCTGCACCTTCAAACACATTTTGCTATAAATACTTTTGCCACTAGCTACTGTTTAGATAAAAATACACGTTGCCCGATGCAGGTTCCTTAATTTTGGCTGTCAATAATCCTCTCTCCCTTCTGGTAAACCTTTTCTCTCAAATTTTGTTTTGCGGTTTATTTGCTTTTTGTTGTTTTTTCTTTATTTTTATTTCCAGAATATATATTAAAAAAGATAAGAGTGCCTAGGTCCAAATGAATAATAACATTTTCTTTTGCTTTTTATATTCAGACTTCTTAGCTGTCCTCTAAGTAGTTTTCCATGGCATAAACTTTGTCTTGTTTCTGAAACTGCTGCAACCTGTCAGCTAATCTTCTCATGTTATGACACTGTACCTAATTCCAAGAAGCAATTACCTACATTTACCATCATCTCATTTGAAAATGCAATATTACTTTTGTGAATTAGCCATTTCACTACTAGATTACTCAAACTGGATCCTGCCAAGCCTACTGTCAGGGTAGCGGCCACTCCATGACCTGATACCTGCCTGTGCAGCAAGTCATCTAACCCCTGCAAGCTTTTTGAGCTGATCTGCAGGGTAGATTGCGCATGGTTCCTCCATCTAATGCACATCCTGGAGACACCCTGTACACTGCTCAGCAACTCTCAGCTTCCTTCAGATATCAGGCAATGAGCACACAGCACCAAGCTTGGCCATGTCGTGCAAAGTGACAGTGCCAAAGGACGGCAGCAGTCTTCAGTGACAGCCAAGGTGCTGCAGCACAGCCACACTTCACTGGCTTTTGTTTATGTTAGTAATGTGGCAAAACTGGCTAGACCCTTGTTATTGGAGCTCCTCTGAAACAGGGGGGATGGGCTTGCTGACTTCTCAAGTCCTATTCACATGTACTTCTCCGAATTTCCTTGCTGTGGCATATACTGTTTTTTCTGCATCCCCAGATGGCCAGCTGTATTTCATACATGTTGTAGACCCTCTGTGACAGAAGGATCACTCTACCAACAATAAACCTGCTTAAAGCAATCCTTCCAAACCACTTTCTGTCTGACAGCCATTGCTTGGCTCCCTGTACTGTGTTGGAAGGTGATGAGTAAGGCAAACCAGCTATTTGTTTAATGCTTCTGAGCCAGAGGAGGAGAGAAGTTAGCCAAGCTTTATCATGATGGGGGCAAGCAAGAACTGAGACTTCATCTGGTGGATTGTTTTGGGTTTTTTTGTCTTCCTTAGAAATAAGGTGGAGGAATAGAAGTAAGTGGATCCTGCATATTCAGTTTAATGACACTAATTATGTCAGCTGTTTCAGAAAATTAGCAAACAGTTAGTGGCAATGTTGTTTGGCATTTGAGTCTGATGTTAAAGTGGGACAGCTTCCTCCAACTCTATTTAACTGAGCAATACACTGATAGGTGTTTCTACCAGGTTTAGTCCTCCCACAGCAAGGAGCTGCTGGAGGGGTCTCTGTGTGGATTCAAGTCAGAGATGGTGGGGGAATCCCATATAAAGGTAACCTTGGCTCAAGTTATGAGTATGAAGCACTCTGTGTGTTGCTAGTGCCAAGTGAACAGAGCTCTGTCCTTCTTTCACACATTGAGGACTACTGAACCCTTCAGCAACAGCATGCACATTTTAAAAACACAATAAAACACATTTTTAAAACCCAGAAATGCAGGCCAGGCCCAAACCTCACTCATCACAAATTAATTTTTTGAAGTGAACTTAAAAGTGCGTTTAGCTTTCAGCATTTTGCTGTGTGGATCCCAGTAGAACAGTGGAAAAATTATTGAGAATTTTTGGCCCTCTACTTTAACCAATAAAGGGACGCCAGGACTTGGGATGAGTGTTTCTTTTCTTGTAAACATAAATCAACACAACCTTCTCTCACCAGGCATGTTTGCTAACAGCATCTAAGTTACTACAACAGTTTGCAGCTAAGCAAGAGTGTGTCCTACAAGCACAGACCAGGAGTGGAAAAGACTCAGCAGTGCAGCTGATGGAAAAGAAGAAGGTTTGCATTGTGTTACTCACCACCAGAGGAATGGAGCAGATGACCACCACCAGGGAAGTGGCAATGAGCAGAATAACCATCTGGATCTCTGCTCCAGCCATCCGACGGAAGCTCCGGCGTCTGCGAAAGTCAGATAAACGGCTGGAAGTGGTGTCTGTCCCCAAGGATGTACGTCGCATGAACTGGCGGTGCATGCGAATGAGGGCCACACACACCAGGATGTTGCAGATCACGGTGATCAGGATCAGAAAGGAGCTGAAGCCAGCATACATATAGGAATATGCCGCATGGGTGGCCTCCTTTGTTCGCCAGTCTATGAAACACCAAGTGTAAGGGTACTGCAAGGTAGATTTGCCAAGCCCCATGCTGGGCAGGGCACAGAACAGCACGTTGGAAGCGTAGATGGCAAAGAGCGTGAGCCCTGCCAACTTCTTGTCTACGTAATGATTGTAGAAATAGGCATGGTTGATGGCCAGGTACCTCTCTATTGACATGGCACAAATAATGCTTAGGCCAGAAAGTCCAAAGAAGAGGAGGATGAAGGAGCTGTACTCACACAGAGCGGGTCCTCCTGGCCAGCGGTTCTGCAGGTACGTGGCAATAGTGACAGGACTCACCAGGCAGGTCCCCAAAAGATCAGTGACTGCCAGTCCACAGACTAGCGTGTAGAAAGTGGTCTCCTTCTGCTCCTTTCTGGACTTGCAGAGCACCACAATGGCTATGAGGTTGCCCACCACACCAAAGATGAACATGACGGTGGGGATAGTGGGAGGCTTCCCGCCCTCGGTTCCGCTCGTGGTACCATTGGCAGAGCTGTTCGCAGGTGGCATGATGGTGGGGTTGAAGGACATGATGCCCACACTGCTGCTGAGGAAACCTGAGTGAAATCAGGGGTGAGTCCGAGAAGGCAGAGTAAGGAAGGGGAAGGGTTAGTCTGCGTGAAAATTAAAGTGAGGAAAAAGTTTTTTTTTAAAAAAATACTCAGTTTTAGTTTAAAAAAAGTCCTAAAAAGGAGCCGAAGAGGGGCGCCGGCTTTGCCTCTTCCCGCGCCCAGCCTGGAGGGCACCGGGACGTCCCAAGCGTGGAGCCCAGCGCCTCTCCGTCTCCCGCACCGACGCGGGGAGCGCTTAGCAGCTGGAGGGCAGGTGGCGGCTTCAGGTATTGGGGACGGNGCGCTGCCGGGGGCACCTGCCCTTGCAGTGCCTGCTTGGCCTCGGCCCGTCACCTCTGTCGTGACAGACGGCAAGGGCAGCAACGCGCACTTTCCTCGCAGGGCAGTGGGGCTGGCCCCGCTTTTACCGGGCGGTTCGGTCGGCCCGGAGCCCCTTGAAGGCTCCCGGTGCCCAACAGACGCGGCACCGCGCAGATGGTGGGCTTCTGCCGCCAGGGGAGGAGAGAACTGGTGCCTGCTTCACCGGCCATTCTCCACGGTGGCGTATGTGAGAGGCCGCGGCCGGTTCCCCGTACTGCGGCGCCAAGCGCGGGGACAGCGGGGCGTCCCTCCGAACTCGACGGCGAGGGCCGCGGCCGCCGTGTTTGCGTCTCGGATCGCCAGGGGAGTCTCCTGCTGCCCAGGAGATGTCCTGACACACTGTCTGGCCTCTGTTGAGCAGTGAGGTCACTGAACACACGAAGGGTGTGTGTGCGCGACCGAGGGAAGTGTGTCCGCTTGTTTTAAGAACTTGTTTTGTTTCGACGTAGGATGATCTTGTACGAATTGGAAATGGGGTTACACCGGCCTCGCCGTTACAGTTCAGTCTTAAGCTGGGCTGCTGGAGGAAGGGACAGCAGTTGCTTCCATACAATGCCTAACTGGCTGCTGTAACCCAGGTGGTGGTGGTGGAGTCCCTAGCCCAGCGATGCTCACAGAAACCTTCCACCACAATAGGTACACGCATGGGTGTTTCTGCCAGAGGTCTGTGGTAATGCTGTTGGGCAGGGGATGAAGCTTTACGCAGCTATACCGGGTCAGACACCCAGGTGCAGTTGGTCTAACGACCTTTTTTGAACATTAGTTGACATCAAAGGTCACAAAACCTGTGCCCTGACTCATGATGTTTACATCCTTACAAGAATCTTTTTGCTGACATACAGACAAAAACTATTGTAAAAATCTGATCTTTTGTCCTTGCTTACTATCCTGCCCCTTCTCTAGCCTCTGAAAGTGGCGCCTGTGGACTTACTAGTGTTTGGTAAGGTTGCGATAATATCAAGACTTACTTACAGCAGAAGTACTGACAGTAGAACAACATGTATGAGAACAAGTGTGTGCTGTGGGAAAGAGAACAAAGAGTTCCAGTTTTCAGTGCTGTGTGAACAGCCATGAAAAAACCTCACTCTTCTGCTTGATCAGCTTTTCAGCTTTATCTAACTGCTTTAAAAACTAGAATTCCAATTTAGAAAAAAATAGTTGGTTCTGAAATAATACTTATGAAATAGTGGTGGTAGTCTGCTCTGCAAGGAAAACAAGACTTGAAAAACAATTATTTATGTTTTGCAAGTATTGACAGCTCTTTATGTTTTTACGAAACCGGAGAATCATTCTGTTGCAAGCACAAAGCTTCATGTGAGAGTGGAGGCTGCCTAGTTGTGTTTGCCCCGAAGCAAATGATAAGCACTTCAGTAACCTTCCAAAAGAAAGCACGCTCAGAGTTTGACTTTTTCTCCCCAGCTATTCGAAGAAAGCTGACCCTGCTATAGAGCAGCTCCTGAATTCAGGTGGTGTAATTGCATGTGTTTTCTCTCTAGCCATTCTCTGATACTTTGGTGCTCTGGTATCAGTGGCCATAATGTGGGATTAGGTTAATCACAGGCACATCAGTCATTAATAGAATAGGAAAATAATTGCCTTGCTTTCTTGAAGCAGTGCAAAATCTTTTAATGACTGGGGGCACAGAAATGCTTTGTGTTTCAGTGTTGCTGCCTCTCTTTTACCCAGTATTTTTCTCACCTGCCGATGCAGTTTCGTAAGTTATTTTGACCATCTCAAAACAGTGTCTTCAGAAGCCCCAGTCTATAGTAGAGGGTGCTCCGGTCCTTCTGAGGGTATGTGTTCATGTCTGCATATGTGAAGGAATGAATGCTGTTTTTCGTTCTATAAGGTCTGTCTTATGAAGGGTACATCTAAGAAGCTAACTTAAAAATCAGAGAAGCCAGGGAAATCAATGAGGAAACGGCAAAAGTATAGTTTTGAAGGCAAGGATAGTAAGATCAGTTTTGCTGAATAGTGGTAGTTCTTTAATTAGAAAATGCTGTAGGAGGTAGTCACACATTGTGGGACAGACTGAGTGTAAGTTTAGTGTACCTAGCCCTTGTCTACAATTTTCAGAATTATTAGAACCATTCAATAACTCCTGAGAGTTCCCCTTTAAATTGATGGTTCTGATATCTAGATTCCTAGTCAACGTGAAAAGGATATTCACACAAAACTCTCAGCCTTCAGAGCAAAGAAGGGTCGTGAAGCGGAACTGAAAAACTGAAGAAATTCCACTTACACTATGAATAGTCATGCTGTCATAGTAGAAATGTCACACATCGTAGCATTTAGTAACCACCACAGAACTTCTGCTTCTGTGGAAACCACTTAGGTGAGAAGTCAAAATATCACAAAGGAAAATGAAAGCATTATAGAGATAATCATGTAAGGAGAAAGACAACACTGAAGGGGACACTGAAAATGACTGAGACAAACTTTTACTTGTTCTAAAGTAAACTTTTTCTGACTTCAATGCTAATTTTTAGAAGATTAATTCTGAGTCAACTACTATAGCTTGATTCATAGAGATGGTAACTAGTAGTGGTTGTATTTCTGTCTTGGTCAAAGTTTAAAACTAAAGTACCTGACTTTCTTTGTCTTCTGTGGTATGGTAAAATGCTCAGATTTATTCAGCATCCCTCCAATGCCACATGATATCTTTTATAAAGGCCCCTTTAGCCAGATTATCATTCCAAAACCTTACCTTGTTGCTCAAGGATGGCTGGAACATAGATGAATAAACTACACAAAGGTGTTCCTGATTCGTATAACTGATTTTAACACTGAAGTGCCCACAAAGGAATGTGAATTGACGCATATTATCTGCCGATCCTTCCACATGCTTCTCTGGATAGGTTCCTGTGTGACTTGGTCTAGGTGATCCTGCCGTTGCAGGCAGATTGGACTAGATGATCTTTCGAGGTCCCTTCCAGTCCAGAATGATTCTATGATTCTATGATTCTATGATTCTTGCAAAGCATCTGTGTGTTCAGCAGGCCGTAATAGTGCACATACCTCCAAATTTGGAAACTTTGGACTGCTTTTAACACACAGCAGGTCTGAAAAACATTTTGCATGTTGAACTCCCATTAAATTTCATTAGTTCAGTCATGCTCTTCACTTAATACTTTGTCAGTTCTTCCTCTTTGGTGGCAAATTTGTCTAAGCTTTTGTGTTGCTGGGGTTTTTTTGCTTATTTTTTGTACAGATGGCATGCTTTTGACACATAGAGCTTTCCAAGAAAAAACCCAACTGTTAGACTAGACTCTATGTGCCAAAATAAAGTCATTATTAATAAACAATAGAAAGACATTGAACCAAAAGTTACATCTTTCTGTAATTAATTATTAGAAAAGAGAACATTTGAAAAAAAATTTAAAAGGAAATTGGTGATTCTGTCATGTAATTACAAAAATCTTCTATTGTATGTAATATTTCCCCACCTACATATTTTTTGTACAAAATTGTCATGGATAGTGATAGTATTAAATTTATTTCAAGAGTTCTGGGCATTACTAATATGACTAGCGCTATTAGTAGTACTTCTTGAGCATTTCTGCTGTACCTAATGAAGTGTCTTGATGATCAGGGGATTTCCCTGGGCAGGAGAATTCTCTGGAGAGTGAGAGCAGTGTCTTGTCTGTCTGACCATCTCTGTGTGTGTGTGTGTGTTTCCCTGCCCACTGCCTCGCTTTTCTTGCTGCATGACTGTCTAAGAGAGAGCTGAAAACTGGCACTGCCAGGGATCTGTTGGTTCAGTGGCATGCAAGGCACCTCAGCACTATAGCTGTGCCAAAAAACCCGGCTCTATAATTTACTCCACAGTCATGTGTTCCTTATTAGTCAATCATGCTACTGAAGTTTGGGGTTTATTTTTCCTGTTTAAACGATGCCGTTAGTCTTTTTAGTGTAGTGAACTACTACTTTTTCCTCTTCAATATCATTGGTCACTGCGGTGGTGTGTAGTTCTATTTTAGCAGTTATGGAGTCTGCATTAATAGTTACAATTTTTCTATGTTATTTTTTCACAATCCATTTCTTTGGAGTAGTATAGATTAAATTAACTTCTTCCTCAACTGCAGCTTATACTGGTTTTGGAGGGGGTTTTTCGTTGGGGATTTGGTTTTGTTTGCGTTTCGTCCATTTATACTTGCCTTTCAGAGGCCAACAGCATAACAGGGAAGTCCGTAGAATATCACTAATAATTGGCTGCCAGCATATTAGAGCATGTCTTATTTTAGAACACTTAAAATACTTCTAGCTATTTCAGGTCTTCCCTGATGAAATATAGGTAAATAGCTAAGCCAGACCCTATTCTGAAAAAAGTGTTATGAATTAAATTCTTCTTGGGCACAAACTAGAGCACTAACACTGAAGTGAACTAACATGTTTTAGAAGAGACCTAAATTTTTGGCCTGATTTTACGGGGAACATTAGAACATACTTTATAAATGTTACGTATAGTAATTTTTTAGAATTGTTTTAGCTTTCTGCAGTTGGCTGTGTGCATGAGCTCATTTCATCGTGTTGAGGTTCGATAATGTACAGCTGTGGGAGGAAGCAGAAACAACCCCACTGTGCAGAGGAAGTAATTATCTGCAAGGCCCTGTGTGAGCCTCTCCATTCTGCAGATTTTCCATGAGAGGTCCAGGGACTCTTTCCAAGGATCCTGATTGTAACTCTACCATGGTATCTGTGTGCCAGAAATTTCAACAATGTGGCCGGTTTCATTTTTTTTTGTTGTTGTTTTTCCCCTGGAGCTGTGATACCAATGTGCTAAACAGGATATTCTGTAGCTTTGAAGAAGTAACTAAAGCTGTGCATTGCTGTTTGAAACTCTTATCAAATGTTAAAAGCCACATACTGAAGGCACCTGTGATGAAATCAATGGACCTGTGAGTTTTGCAGAGAAAAAAACAGTCATGGAAAAGATTTAACGTCTGATACAGTTTTGTAGCACTCCTTTCTCAGTTGTTGTACCTGGCTTTGGGCTTTCAACACCTCCTAGTAAAAAAACCTTCAAATTTCTCTGTAAAATATCCTGCATCTGTAAAAATTCTCCGTTTCCATCCAGTTGAAGACTTAAAGAAGATTGTCAGTTATTTTGATGTAAGATTTGTTTTCTTCTCTGAAGGCACATAGACCGACTTTGGAAAGAGGGCAGACTGCTCTATAGTGTATGCAGAATTTGTGTGCTGTCTTTGCACTGTGAAGCTAGCTTGGGCACAAGCCGGCTTCACACAAGAAGCTAGATATGAGTTATGTATTTCCTAGTTTCTTATTGTGCCATCCTGCCCACTGTGGGGATGGGCTTGACAGTGTTTCCTTCTGTCAGGATGGATTAACAATTAGTAGTGCAATGTAGTAAAGTAGCTCTTTCATTACCTGGTGGAAGAATTCTCCTAATGAATGCTGACCCTGGAAAATTTGTGAAAGATTTTACCTCTAAGTGCTAGCACGTGCAATTATTCATAAAGCTTTTGTACATTCTGTACATTTTGTACATAACTACAGTATGTACCATAATCTTGCACAGGATATCATCTAGATATCACGTTATGCTTTGAATGCTGAAAAATTCCAGGACCCAGAAGAACTATGCAAATCAACAAGCTACTGCATACTAACTTTAACTCTGCATCTTCACTCTTTGAAAAATGTACTTAAGCTCATTGAAAAAAGGTGGCTAATTTTCTGGGAATGATTAATGTATTATTTGAGTCAGTTATCTTTCATTAAAGGGCATTGACTGGAAAATCACTGGAATAAACCCTAGCTTTAGTAACCCTGCAGCAAATGACAAACTATATTTGGAGTGGAATGCTTTTAAGAAGGTCTGCAAGAGGTTTTTAAGGAAAACTTATTTATGTCTGTAAATTCTCTGTTATTCCAGCAGAGGGTAGCTTATCCTCTAGGAAGCCAGGTGTGTCAAAAGAATGATCTGCAACGGTACCTTAACAATTCCCATTTCCTTTTATTTGAGATAGGGCAATAAAAATTAGCTTCAACAGACTGACCTCATCAGATTAACAAATGATGAAGCACAGTGCTAGGCTACACTGTGTTCTTAGGCTGGAACATAAAAACACAGACAAATTCAAGGGTAATCCCATTTCTTTCCTTCTACCAAGTGTTTCATTTGCCCTTCAAGGATTACTGGAGTTTGCTTACTCTGAGCACAGCTGTTATCAGTCTGACACTTTAAAGCTCTTTTAATTTAATTTGTAGATAGTAATGAAACTTTTTTTTGCACAGAATGCATAGAATCATTCTAGTTGCTGAGTATTCAGCTTGTTTATAGTTACTTAAAAACTGAGATATGGGCTGAGAAACTTGTGCTTCATTTTAGCTCTTTAGGGCAAGGTAACTTAACTCTGTTAGTTAGACACACACACTGCCTAAAGCCTCGTACAAACTTAGGAGTGATCCTGTTTGTGCTGGTATCTATAATTTTTACTGTTTGCAGTGCATCCACTGCTACAGCAGTGGATGTTCAGGACAATACATGTTTGTGGATCATTGTGATATTACCCACCTGCATCTGCTCTCTGCTGTTACTGGTAGTGCTTGGGGTCTCGGGGAACATTTTTTGTGAGTTCTCTTTTTTGACATCTTATTTTAAATTGGTTGTCAGGGAGCAGTTATGCTGGTAAGCTTCTGTGTTTTCGGTTGTGAAGCCCAGCAGGAGATCTCCTAATGTGAGAGCATGCAAGAGAGCATTGACCTCAGAATCTTTGAAAGGATAACTAACAGAAAGGATGTACAGATCCACAGCCGTTCTCTTGCTGTGGTTTACTGAAGCTTTGTTACACAGGATTTGTTTCCATTCAAAGCAGTGTTTCAGCTCCTCATATAACTTTGCCTTTTTTAATCTGATTTTTTGGAAGAGTACTTTGATCCACTGGTAGTGGAATGAAAAGGCAGGGTGTCTTCTCAGAGCCACATGAGGAAACCTAAGGATGGGTCTGTACTTTGGGCTGCTTTGGGCCTCTGGGGATGTTGTGGCTGGCACACAAAGCTTTCAACAGATGGATAAACCACCTAACCAAAAGGTAAAACATAGCAACAATGAATGTTTATAGTTTTATTCATCTTAGTCAGAAGTCTAATAATATCAGTATTATGCATCATATTTTAATTTTGAACATCTATATAGTTTGGTCATTGGAGAAAAAAGCTGTACTCCTTTAAGAATCTCGTGAATGTGGTTAGAAACAGAAATATTTCCATGGTTAGCTGGGTCTTGGCATTACTGTAGCTTTCCTGCTGGGGTTTCTTTACTTAAAAAAAATTTTACATGTATGTCTGAGTCAGGTAGACCTGTAAATGAAACACAGAGATAGATCTCTCTGTATTACAGCCTTTTCCCCACTTTTCTGGTTTTGAATTTGCTTTCAGAAATGACACATTAGTGTTTTCTATTTAATGGAAAAAAACCCCAACTATATTAGGAATGAATAATGCATGTAATTTCCTTATTTTAGAGCAATACCGATAAAATCAATTAGCTTGATTCCATTTTAAAACTGAGTTCTACATGAGCAAAGTAATATAGGAAAAAAAATCACCTTTTGAATGGATCAGCTGAAGATTTATGTCGTGGTCTCCACTGATTATACAAGAAGCTTAGGCAATTAATCTCTTAGGGACATTGCTGGTTGGTTACCTTGTGAATGTTCAGTGGTTCCAGATCTGAGTGCTGATCCAAGATCTTTGCTGTCTAAACACCAGACAGACAGAAGAAGGTAGAGGAATCTGATCACCTTTTCCAAAGTCGCACTACAGGTTTAGTGGAAGAGTTTTTATTTGCCTATCCCTTGCAATCTCGGTTGACTGTATCACCTTCCAAAGTGGAAGTAGCTTTGTCTGGAGGAAAGAAATCCATTTATAGTTGATTTAATGGATTTAGTTTTAATGTAATACTGTTCCAACTGTAGGCAGTTTGCAAAGAGCTGGTGCCTGGTTAACTGAGACTATAAGTGTATCAGAGCTGTAAAATGTTTTAGCCCTTAATATGCTTTAACCAGGGATAAGTAAACTTTGAACCACTGCATTCTATAATAAATGGTTTGCTATTTATTAAATGTATGCGTTAAGTTAGTAACATTTTTGAGCAATTTGTAAGTGAATATCCATATGTGCATCTGGAATTCATGTAGCCTAACCATTACTACAGCATCTGGCTGTGATAAAGTAGCAGACTGGAACAAAACTTAGTTCTCTTTAGAAAAGTACATATATAATAGTGTTAAATAATAAGCAAGCTGAATTCCTGATGCTGTTTTCTTCACCAGCTGGAAAGCCTCTCACTGTTGGGAAGGCATTCTGTGTGTTTGACATTAAGGGTGGGGGAATGTTTGTGTAATTATAAATGTTAGATTTGCAAACACGCCTTTTGATTGCAACAGTCTGAACTTCCACATGTCAACAGGAATTGTAACTTTCCACAAGATAAATGTTGGTTTATGTACCTTGGCATTGTTGCTGCTTTTTTTCTGTACAATTTCAGAATGTATCGGGCTAAATTGTGGCAGAATGTTACGTGTGTGCACGTTTCAGATGAGACATTTAGATAATGTCTGTATTCTTGACTAAACACTCAGTTGCTACAGCTACTGCATGCAGCTCTAACAGTTTTGGTACTGTGATGAAAGCTCAAATCGTACTGAGTATGAGTAATTAGCACTCATCACACAGGCTTGTGATAGCTTGTGCAGTGCTGCTGAGCCTTGTATTAGTTTTACAAAGGTTGGTGGTTGTTAAGATTGACCATTTTCAAGGAAATCTGCATGATCCTTTTCTAGTTACGTAACATGACAAATCATAAGTGCTTCACAATGTCTCTAGAGTGCTTCACGAGGTGGGGTTTTTTTGTTGGTTTGCTGTGTTTTTTACTTTGGTTTCATTTGGAAGAAGTATTTAAGCATGGATGTGGGAAGTAGAGTGGCTGCAGTCCTCACCTAATTCAAGAGGAAAGAAAGAAAGAAGACTGAGGCTACCACCACATCACATGAAGGGTTGCACTTGTGTACTACAGTAAATTAAGTGCCTATGTATTTTTCGTCCTTTTAAGGGAAATTGTCTTTCATTTGCGTGCTGTGTAAGCATGCAAATGGTAGCTCATATTCTCAGAAGTGCAAAGTACTTTTCTCATATAGAAGACTCCGTGAGACATTCTAAGAAGAAAAAGTAGGGAAAGAAGTACAAAGGATGTACGTTTCTTGGATGATAATGGCCTTTGGAAATCTCAATGTTTTATGCCATCTCAACTGTAATTTCTTCCTGCATGTCTGGCTGTAATATGTTTATTGCAGTAACGCTTCAGCCCTATCTACCTGAACAGGTGCAAGTATGGCAGTGTTGTGAGACATCCTCTCTGTCATCTGAGTTCTTGAAGAATGTGTGTGATGTATCACTTGGTTCATGGACACGTATGCCATGTGGAAAGCATTCCTGCATAATGTGCTGATGCATATTAATTAGACAAGAGAGATACTCATATGATGTAAATCAGATAATTTCTTGGAATTGTACCGATTCATATCACAACTGAGAATTAACCCAGTATCCCTGTGGCGGGGAAATGTCAAACTGTGCTAAAAATCATCTAAAAGAATTGTGAGTATGCTCAAGGCTCAAGGAGAGAAAAAGGCATGGAGTATTTTATTTTAATGAAGTTAATCATGTTAATTTTATTAGTCTATTGAGAGAAACGATATTATCTGTATGGCTGTGAAAAGATGGTAGCTTTCAAGAAGACAGCTGATGTGGCATGCACATTATGGGAGGCTTGATGATAAGATTGGTGGTGATGAAAGAAAAGAATACAATGGGACCATGTGGAGAAGTAAGGAGAGTTGTTTTGTGACTGCATTTCTTTTCCTCTAAACCTCACTGTCTATCCAAAAGGCCACTCCATTTCCTTGAGGCTTTCTGTTGAGTTAGAGTAAGTGCTTGCAGTCTGGGATGTATTGCCTGGTGTCTACTCAGAGTTGTGCTCTGCCCAGGTCATGAATATGTTTCTCCACTCTGGCAGTGACACTTTGGTTCTTGATCTCTTAACTTGCTGGCTACCACATTCACAAAGAAACACAAAAGTTGTTGTGGCTTTGAGCTTTGCAATACCTTGGTGTTAATAAATTACTGTCATTAAGGTTAGTTGCAAGCCAGACCCTGTTAAAAGGAGAATTGTATGTAAATTCTCTGAAAGCTAAATGGAGAACTCCTTGGGAGAGATCCTTATGCCATGTCTTTAGGAATGGGATAGCATGGTTTCCATTAATGCTGGATTCTTCTTCTGAAATTAGCTATATAACAACTTTTTTTCAAAAACTCTTACTGCTCTGTTCCTTGCCCACCACTCCCAGTGTATGCTATGCTCTAGGTCAGCAGTTAAGAGACAACAGGCTTGCTTTTGGTTCCTTCCTCTGCCTGAGGGAGCTCTAATCAGTGTCTCCTATCTTCCAGGAATGTATCCTGGCTATAAAATACTCTCAGGTGGGATGGTCGCAATGTCTCCTTTTGAAGGTGTTTTGCTTTGCATGGAATAATTAAATATTAATTTGGAATGCAAAAGAAGATCTGTTTACAGATTAGCTCACATCTTGGAGTAGAGACACAGGCTTTAAGCCCTAGCTTCAGGGATCACTTGTCATTAGTCTTGCTGTTTGTCTTCAGCCTGGTTTTCTGAGGATGTCCTTGATTAGGGTGTCACATGTGAGGGAAGCAGAGGAATGTGGAACTATCCATAGATATGAACAGAAGTGAAACTGATTAAAATTAAGATGATACTAGAGATGTCAGCTCTCTTGTGCAACAGCAGCTACGTGTGCTGATCTCCAGTAGTGTGTCACATAGCAGGCAGGGATGATGTTGAGTACCTAATTTTGGAACTTAAGCATCAAATCAAGATTCTAAGTCTAACTAAGAATCTAACCACACATATTAATGCTGAAAATGTAAGGTATTTTTAAAGTCCCATGCTTTTGTGCCACTAGTGCTGCTTTGATCTTTTCTGTGTTGTATATGTCTCTCAAACCTCCTCTTTATACTTCCTATTTTCATGGCTTTCCATTTTGATATATGTTGCCACTTAGTCTTGCAAGAATCTCTCAGTTCCTTTTTTGCTAGATTTCATGTCTAAAATTGCTGCTCCAACTGTGCTGCGTCATGTATCTGTTCAAAGCTGATTATCTCACCAGCAGTTTCTGTAGGTTGTTTTTAGCTTTCATCACTTCCTTATTGGAATATTTTGTGATACCGTATTAATGAACTTGACTAATGTGTGAAAGTGATGGTATCAGTTCTTTCTGCTCATTTTTTGTTCACAACAGGAACTAATAAATGTTTTACATGAAATAATTTTTATCCTAATTTTATTGATAATTTTACTGGATAGTCATTGATCTTTGGAAAGATTAGTGGCTCATCCAGTATCTTACACAAATGTAAGATTAAATAGTAGGAATTATCCACACTAGTAACATTTTTGTCAGTGATCTGAACTCCTCCGCTGTTTGGGAACTATGCAGATTACAAGTTTTTGTTCTATTCCTTTAATAATAATTATGACCATCAAGAAAACAATATTTTGTTTTCCAGTTTGGCTACTAGTTCAGAAGACACTGTGATCATAACTGAATTGTTTTCCAAGCTGCAGTGTCATCAGTACAGCTAAAATCAAGCTGTACTGATCAAGTCATAGTGACTCCAATCTTAAACATTGTGATGGGTATTAAAGTTAGTACTGTACTGAAACCACTGTTTTTTAACAGAATCTAGAAATGGTCAGGAGGGATAAACTGGTTGTAGTAATTTGCTTTCACTGTCACAAGACTTGCTAATCATAGAGTACTTGCTAATACTCTCCCAGGAATTAAGAAAAACCTACATGCACCAAGAAGTTTCTGTAATAAATACACAGCTTCTGTAAATGTCTGGTATCTAGAAATTGTGGATACAAAAGCTGATGTTGTAGATATAAATTTTTGGAGCAGTTCCTTTTCAGGAAACTTAAACACCAGAGGCATCTGTAGTGAACAGTATTTTGAAAAAGTGTGTCTGCTACTGTAGAACTTCACTGGCAGTCCTAAGCATTGTGTTTTGCCTGGAAATAAGAAGAGAATGTATTAGAGCAATGCCTAATCTTTTATAAACTAGAAAGCCCAATCTAAAGTCCATTAGAATAGTAACTAGAAACCCATTTTGATATCTGAAATACTACAGCATGACAGGTTAATGGGTATTTCAGTGATAAGGAGAACCACAGTATCTGTTTTAGTAGACCAGCATGAACTTTTCAAAATACTAGTCATTTTATCTTACAAACATACTGATGGATGGATATTAACATCAGCTCATTTTAAAGAAAATTGATGATCATTACATTCAAGAGTGCCAGCAGAGATGGTTTTGACTACTTGCTTTCCACTGATTTAAGAATGTAATGCGTTTTTATTCAGCACCAATATATATTATCTAGCCCTTTTATCTGTTCAGAGACAGAGTGAGAAGCACTTATCTTTTAGTATTTATGTTAAATGTTTGCAGTGTTATTTCATTTTTTTTCTGTGTGCCGCATTAAGCCAAAATATCAAGTATAATATTTGGTTTTCATTCAAACTGATGTACTCAGTTATTGCACTCAGAGTGCCCTGCAATTATTTCTAATATCATAATTGAAAATGCAATTAACTGCTTCTACATATTTTTACTCTCCAGCTCCCAAATTATTTAGTATTAATGAGAAAATCTGATTCTCTAGTGAATTTACCAATGAAACATGAAGTAGTTTTGATATTGGTTTTAAGGGGAAATTGGTGCTAATATGCTTGAAACAGGCAGTTACTAACTTCTTTCTAATTTGCCCCCGAAAGGGAACTGATTGGAGAGTTTTTGATAGTCAGCCAAGAATGTTGCATCATAAAGGTTTTAAAATTACTAATAAAATTCCATTAATTGTGACCTGTTTCTATGAAACTGTACAGATGCACCCGTGTAAAATCAGATTGGAATAATTCTGTGTTGTTCCTGCATGATATTTATAGGATATTTATGTTATCAGATTATTTCTAACTGTGGTTGAACTGACGGTATATTAAAAAGGTAATCAGCTGTTGTCACAATGAGATGTGCAAATGCACTAAACATTCCATTGTTTCTTTTTCAGTTATCCCTTCAGTGACAAGCTGTATGTTAGGGAATTGATTCTTTTCTTCTGTAATCTTAAAAGTCTTTGTGCACGCTTCATTAGATACATCACTTCTGGTTCTTTCTGTAAATCCCAAATTTGGTTTGAAGTATGCTTTTTGTTTGGTTGTGTTCCTGTCAAAGTCATGAATATAATGTAATGTTAGATAATAACCAGTAGTCCTGGCTTAAAGATTCTTGTTTCATTTTAAAGACTGACTTCTTTTTATACCCTTTCTCCTATGCTGGGTTTGTATTTATACTCCTTGAAACTGCCATTTTGAGTATTCCTGGTAACGATGTTGATACAGTTTGTACAGGGAACAGGGGAGTGAAAACCAGTCTGGATCATGTCTCTTAATGTCGGATCACCAGTCTTAATGCCACTTCTGAACTCCAGGGGGGCATATGGTTTTAGGGAAGATTGTAAAGGGGCATAAGATAAGAACTGCCCCTGAGTTTATGCTTAATTTCCTCCATGCACTTGAATTTAGCCTCTAGAAGTTTGTTTAGCAGAATGCTTAGCAGAGGCAGCAGTACTCTTGAGCACTTTTGAGGTACAGAAAGATAAATACACTTCATAATAAATTAATGTTATTATGCACTCAGAACAAATTTTAAGGAGGTAGATGAAAATTAAATATTTATAAGTAAAATGAACTGAATTGCAAAACAAATTTCACTCTTTAAGAGGAAGGGGAAGCCTTCTGAAAGCTGAAATTGCTGTTACAGTAACTGGAAGGCTCAAATATTGCACAAGAGATTTGGTCTGACAGCAGATGAACAGTTTAGGAAATGAACGACTGAGCAGCTCTATTTCCAGTGGACAGAACAGGCTCAGATTACTTGTGAAGATTGTATCCTCAGAACTGGAGGGCTATTTTGCCGTAATGAACTATGTTTAAAAAACACACTGAAAGAGACTGCTACAAGTTTATAAGAAGGGAGCTAAGGCCTTGGTATCCATATGTACCCTTACCCTTGCTCATTGCTTTTCAAATTACTATTGCCATTTGATCTTCAACTTGTTCTTGAATGCTTGTTATGATGGCTGAAGGAGTACTGAAGTTCAGAATTGCCAAAGAAGTAACTGAGAGGAAGTTAATTGTGTCTTTTCACTGTGGCCTTTTAATGATGTAATGAAAGGAAAACACATTTTGAAATATCTCCTCTGTTAGGTAGCCTCAGTCTTGCTTTCCAAGAATGTTTCTGTGGTAAACCCATCATCTCCACCTTTCTCTTTTGGGTTAGAAGAGCACATGTATCACAATTTCCTTGGTAATGATAAGATCCTCTCATGAATTTCAATGTCCTTGTCCTTTACTTCTGAGCAGTAGCTTCTCTCTCTCTCTTGTTGTTATGTTTTTGGGGGGTGTCAAAATATCTTCTGTGATCACTCACTTTTCTTGGGTTTTCTTAATTCTTCTAGTTACTGTAAACCAAGAAAAAGTACCTACCAAGTACTTTTTGTTTAATGTTTCTGTTTCTGGTTCTGTGAATGCAGATCTGCTCCTATTGCCATAGTATTGCCATTGAGGGGAAATGCCCTCAAGTTACATCAGGGGAGGTTTAGACTGGATGTTAGAAGGAAATTCTTTACTGAGAGGGTGATTAGATACTGGAATGGATTGCCCAGGGAGGTGGTGGTGTCACCATCCCTGGAGGTGTTTAAGGAACGAGTGGATGCGACGCTTAGAGATATGGTCTAGCGATTAGACACTAGGAGGAAAGGTTGGACTCGATGATCCTGGAGGTCCTTTCCAGCCATGATGATT
>VXBP01000459.1:0-63909 GCA_013400115.1 Rhinopomastus cyanomelas | reverse complement strand
ATGACCCTGGAGGCCCTTTCCAGCCATGATGATTCTATGATTCTATGATTCTATGATTCTACTGCTTGGTAATGTAAACATTTTCAATATACAAGTTGATTTTAATCGCTTTCATTTGAAAACCAGTACTGGGCTTTTATACCAAGTTAAACCTTCACAAAGAGACTTGAAAAGATGAAAAAGATGGATTTCTAAGACTTTTTTGTGTCATGAGTTTATTCCTGTCATTAAAATTGTGACATGTGTAATGTGAACACAACTGGAGATTGGACAGTTCTAATCACTTGATAATCTTGGATTCTTGTATAAAGTACCCTCAAATCTTAAACACTGTGTTCGGTTTTGGGCCACTCACTACAAAAAGGACAGTGAGCAAACCAAGAAGCGTACTGTGTATCTGTTTAGTATTGGGGTGGGATTTTTTTTTTGATTTGCAGTTCCCTGTGAAGGGTCAAGTTTTGAAATGTCTGTTTTATATAGTAATTGTGGCATTCTCCCTTGGCTGAAAAAAGCTATTCACAATTCAAAGGGAATAGAAAATTTTGTATGGATGTGCCTTCTGGCTGGATGTGATTTTACGAAGGAGATAAACTCTGTTTTGTGCTTGGCTATTGTTTTCCACTGCTCATTTTTGAGAAACAAAATAGAGGAGAAAAGAGACTTAAAGAAGCATGCTTTTGACCTGAAGACAGCTACTATAGAGGTTCCAATTTTCACTGTATGAAAGAACAAAAAGATTTCATTGAAGCACAGTGCAACAAAATGAAATAATGGAAAATCAGTCTGTGAGTTTAAAATAATTGCAGTGATACAATACAGTGAGGGCTATGCCTTGGCACAAAAGTGATCATTTGTTCTTAGTTTTTATTACCAGTATCCTCTGTTATTAAACACATCTCACCAAAATATTATCTCAGTATCAGAAGACAGCATTCTTAATATCTGTCCTGCATGTGGTAATGCTGATTCAATTCTTTTTTGCCAGTTCTATTTACAATTTTACACTGGCTCTGCAGAAACCACATTTTCAGTAACTTATCTGCAAGAGCTGAATATTTGCTCATCCTGTTTGGTATCAGGTAGGGCCATTATTTGGGCCCATTTGCCTTTGCTGTTTAGGCCAAATTGATTTATGCATATGAAGTGGCAGTAAAATGTATGTACACAGTTTTGTGGTGGAAAGATGGAATTTTCTTAGCTGTTTCTTTGAAAGCAGAAAATCAGTGTCTTTATTTGATGTCTCATAAGAAGCTAAGTTTACTAAAATCTAGAGCATAGCATAGTTTTGTACCTTAAGATGAGAATTAAGGGGCAGGCTGGCATGGGTGACACTGTTGTGAGTGTCCGTTACAGACAACCAGACCAGAATGAGGAAGTTGATGAGGTCTTCTACAGGCAGCTGACAGCAGCCTCACAGCTACAGGCCATGGTTCTCACGGGGCATTTTAACTACCCTGATATTTGCTGGAAGACCTACTCAGCCAGCCACCCACAGTCCAGGATGTTTCTCCAGTGCATTGGTGATAATTTCCTGATACAAATGGTAGAGGAGCCCACTAGGAGAGGAGTGCTGCTGGGTCTTGTACTCACTAAAAAGGAGGGTCTGGTTGAAGGAATGAAGGTTTAGGGCAGCCTTGGTTGCAGTGACCATGAGATGGTGGAGTTCAGTGTCTCACAGACAGGAACAGAATAGCTAGCAGAATCGGAACCCTGGACTTCAGGAGGGCCAATTTCGGTCTTTTCAAGCAACTGCTAGGGGAAATCTCATGGGACAGGGTATTGTCAGGTAAAGGGGCTCAAGATAGCTGGTTAACATTCAAAGATCACTTTGAAGCCCAAGATGAGTGCATTCCAACAGGCAGGAAGTCAAGGAAGGGAGCCAGAAGACCTGAATCACAGAATCATTAGGAATAGGAAGGGACCTTGAAAGATCATCTAGTCCAATCCCCCCAACACAGCAGGATCACCGAGACAAAGTCACACAGGAACACATCCAGGTGGGTCTTAAACATCTCCAGTGAAGGAGACTCCACAAGCTCCGTGGGCAGCCCATTCCAGTGTTCCGTCAATANCAGGCAGGAAGTCAAGGAAGGGAGCCAGAAGACCTGAATCACAGAATCATTAGGAATAGGAAGGGACCTTGAAAGATCATCTAGTCCAATCCCCCCAACACAGCAGGATCACCGAGACAAAGTCACACAGGAACACATCCAGGTGGGTCTTAAACATCTCCAGTGAAGGAGACTCCACAAGCTCCGTGGGCAGCCCATTCCAGTGTTCCGTCAATATCACTGGGAAGAAGTTCATTCTCATATTTATGTGGAACCTCCTATGTTCCAGCTTATACCCATTGCCCCTTGTCCTATCACTAGATGACATTGAGACACTCATCTTTCATGTATTTATAAACATTAATGAGGTCACCCCTCAGTCTCCTCTTCTCCAAGCAAAAGGACCCAGCTCCCTCAGCCTCTCCTCATAAGAGAGGTTAAAAAGGGAGCTTCAGGGCAAACAGAAGAAGAAGAAGAGAGTCTATAGGTCATGGAAGGAGGGGATGGCCACTTGGGGTGATTATAAGGCTCTGGTACGAGGATGTAGGGATGCAACTATGAAAGCCAAATCCATGGAATTAAACTTTGCAAGAGAGATTAAGGGCAACAAAAAGGGCTTCTTCAAACACATTGCGGATAAAACTAAAACTAGCGGCAATGCAGGCCTCCTGCTGAATGAGGTGGGTGCCCTGGAGACAGACGATATAGAGAAAGCAGAGGTACTGAACACCTTCTTTGCCTCTGTTTGTACTTCTGGGGGCTGTCCTGATATCAAACCCCAGACTGCTGAGGCTCCAGAGGAAGTTGAGGCAAGAGAGGAGCTTGCCTTGGTTAATGACGACTGGATTAGGGATAAATTGATCAAACTGGATGTACACAAATCCATGGGCCCAGATGGGATGCACCCACGCATACTAAGGGAGACAGCAGAAGTCATTGCTAGGCCACTCTCCATCATCTTTTCTAAGACATGTGGTTCAGGAGAAGTGCCCAGGGACTGGAGGATTGCAAATGTCACTCCAATCTTCAAAAAAGGAAAGAAGGAGGACCCAAGTAACTATAGACCAGTCAGCCTCACCCCCATCTCAGGAAAGGTGATGGAACAATTTGTTCTAGAGGCTGTCTCCAGGTACATCAAGGACAGGAGGGTCATTAAGGACAGTCAGCATGGCTTCACAAAGGGGAAGTCACACTTTGCCAACCTGATAGCCTTTTATGAGGGCATAACTGGGTGGAGAGATGATGGCAGAGCAGTGGATGTGGTCTATCTTGAGTTGAGTAAGGCATTTGACACACCCTCACAGCCAGACTGAGGCAATGTGGTCTAGATGATCGAGTAGTGAGGTGGATCGTGAACTGGCTTCAGGATAGAAGCAAAATTGTAGTGCCAGTGGGACAGAGCCTGGTTAGAGGCCGGTATCTAGTGGAGTCCTCCAAGGATTGGTGCTGGGACCAGTCCTGTTCAATCTGTTCATTGATGACTTGGATGAGGGATTGGCATGCACTGTCAGCAAATTTGCTGATGACACGAAGCTGGGTGTTGTTGCTGACACTCCAGCAGATTGTGCTGCCATTCAGCAGGACCTGGACACGACAGATAGCTGGGCAGAGAGAAGCTGAATGAAGTATAGCAAGGTTAAATGTAGAGTCTTGCGTCTAGGCAAGAACAGCTGAGGTAGCAGTATAGGTTGGGGTCTGACCTGTTGGGAGAGCAGCATAGCAGAAAGGGACCATGGGGGTCCTGGTGGACAGCAGGATGACCATGAGCCAGCGGTGTGCTCTTGTGGCCAAGAGGGCCAACAGTATCCTGGGGTGGATCAGATCGATGGTAGTTAGCAGATTGAGAGAGGATCTCCTCTGCCCTAGTGAGACCACATCTGGAATATTGTGTCCAGTTCTGGGGCCCTCAGCTCAAGAAAGACATGGAGCTTCAGTGTAGAGCAATGAGGATGATGAAGGAAGTGGAAGACCTTATTTCTGAGGACAGGCTGAGGGAGCTGGGTGTCTTTAGCTTGAAGAAGAAGAGACTGAAGGGTGACATTAATAATGTCTATAAATATTTGAAGGGTGGTTGTCAGGAGGATGGAGCCAGGCTCTCCTCGGTGGCACCCAATGATAGGATAAGGGGGAACAGGTGTGAGCTGGAACAGAGGAGGTTCCACATCGATATGAGAAGGAACTTCTTCACAGTGAGGTTGACAGAGCACTGGAATGGGCTGCCCAGGGGCGTTGTGGAGTCTTCTCAGGAAAAGTTTAATCTTGCCTGGATGTTTTCCTGTGCAACTTGGTCTAAGTGATCCCCTGCTGTGTTGGGGGGATTGGACTAGATGATCTTTTGAGGTCCCTTCCAATCCCTAATGTTCTGTGATTCTGTGTGGTTCTGTGATGTGGTTACAAGTAAGATAGTAATTCCAGCAACTCAATATGCAATTTTATAGATAAGGGAATATTTCACAGCTGCATTACATCTGTGAAAGGCTAACAACATTTTGCAGGTTTTAGTTTCTGAAACTTTTAATCTGTGTCATGTTAGTAGCTGTTGTCTCTGTTATTTTTCTGATGACAGATTGAAATACCCTTTACAAAAATTATGTGAAAGGCTTATTTTACCTAAGTGAACAGTAAAACAGTAGTGTGACTGACATTTCAACATCAGCTTCTTGTTGGAAGAGGATTCCCATTTAGAACAAAGCTATCTTAAAATTTTATTCATAATGAATTTTCGTAGGGGTCAGCACAATGACTGAAGCAGACCGTAAAGATAACAGTTTATTTTGGCTCTGGACCTGAACATTCCAGAGATATATTTCACCCTCTTTAAACTGTATGGCAACATTCTTGAGATGTACTTCTCTTGTTTATAAACCATTACAGCAGATGATAAATATGGAAAATGCTGCACAGAAGAAGCTGGTTTTGTTGTTGTTTTAGAAATAAACTATTGACATTTACCTCTCGCTTAAATTGTATGATTCATCTCCTTGGTTGCCTTTGATGACCTCAGTTATGTTTGGGATAATGTTCGTCAATCTCGTACACTGGGTAAATGTGATTTGTGGCTGGTAACATTATGAGCAATCTCAGAGGTACAGAGGTGTACAAATCATTTAGCATGTTTATATCTAGGGTAGCTGATTTCTTAAAAAAATTCTAATGTGCTCCTTTGTGAATGCGGTATTTCATTAAATGGTGTTGCTACTTCATTGTTTCATTTGACATCTGGATTTCTTTAATTTTTTCTATTTTAATGACTTGTACTGAGCATCCCCATAGTAAGAGTTACATGAGTGCAAAAAATGAGTTAGTTTAACTTAAGCAATACTAATGTATTTTTATGGTCCCACTTATTTGGACAACTGGTTTTGTTAGCATTTTTTAATTGGTGTTTCTTTTTTGAGGGCTTCTATGGAAAGAAGGCTGCCAAATAAAACTTGCATGAGCATAAGGTGTACAAACTTTGCACTTGACTCAGGCAGGTTTGCCGTTTGTTCCATTTTCCTTTTATAACAAATGTTTCTTGTGAACAACACAAATTACAGTCTTCATTTGTAGGCTTTGCTTCAACAAACACAGCTGGTGTTTGCATCCTTGAAGTCACTTGAGTTGCTTATTATCTCAAAGTTAGCACATAGGGGTTTTGTCAGGTTAAAGTCCTAGAAGTACATCTGAATTTTTCTTCCATCCCTTTCCCTCCTTAATTTTTTATCCTGGTGCATTTGGTCACACAATTTCTGTAGTTCTGCTTTTTAGGAAGTACAATAGAGCCTTGAATCTTCCGTCTGCTCTCCTCACCCTCAGTAAGAAGTCTTTCCATTAACCTTTCTGCAAAGACAGTCTACTTTTTTAATCTACTGAGGCAATAGGAATGTAAAACAATGTATAGAGGAGCCAGACTTTGTACCAGAATTTGTAGATCATTTTTTTCATCCTTAGAAGTTGAAAATAATAAAATAACACCAGAGGGTTTTTTTCTGTTAGGGTTTTTTTTTTTGTTTTTAAAAAATGACTGGTAGAAAAGTGTAAGGAAATAATTCCCTCTTGTTTAGAAAATATGACTGATGGATTGTTAAAGAAAGATTTTTCACACAGAAGGTGAATTGCTTTTTAATATTGGCATTTAACTTAAGAATCTCACACAGGAAATTAATTAAAGATATCTCTTACAATATGAAGATGTGTAGAGTCATCTTGGCCTGGGTAGATTTCCAGTGACCTTTTGGATTCTAACTGCAATAAAATAAGAACTTTTAATTTCTGCTTATAAAAGTAAAGCTTTTACAATTCTATTTCTATGAGTAAGTTTTATGGTTAAGTGCAATAAAAACTGCAGACCAAATTGAGTCACAGCATTATCTACATAATAGAGCAGTATAGTGGGTAGTACTATTGCCATCAATGGGACTATTCAGTATCAGGAAATGTTCTACAAATGGCTTTGCAATCGTCAGATGGGTTGGAATTCCTTCAAAGGCAGTATTTTATCAATAATTACTGGCAGAATTAAACTGCCCTACACTAAATGACGCAGTATGTAAGTTAAAATTTTTCAGTGCAGCTTGACGTTGTTATTACCCGTTCATGTCGGGAATTCTGTGTGTACGTATTGGTAGGTTCATCAGAGTTCATTCAGTAGCTCTCCGTTCAGAGCCTTTATGTGCATTACACAATTGTGGCCTCAAACCTGAAACAGGTTACTGCATGATCTTGCTCCCTTTATCCTGGGTGAGCTCAGAACTACTTTAAAGTTTTCCAACAGAAAGATCACTTTGCTCCATTATACAATAAACAGTGCATGTAGCTCAATTTATATCAGTCACCACCAACATGAGTCCATGCAATCTGGGCAAGGAAGAGCAAACTGTAAGGTTCCCTGGGAACCGGATACTATGATTTACATGTAGTTTTGGACCTTATCATAGAATCATTAGGGATTGGAAAGGACCTCGAAAGATCATCTAGTGCAATCCCCCTGACACAGCAGGATCACCCAGACCAAGTTGCACAGGAACATATCCAGGTGGGTTTTAAATGTTTCCAGAGAAGGAGACTCCACAACCTCCCTGGACAGCCTGTTCTAGTGCTTGGTCACCCTCACTGTGAAGAAGTTCCTTCTCATATTTAATATGCCTTAGGTTACCACTGTTGTGATGTATGAATTAACAGTACCTGCTATTTTCTTTTCAAGAAAGAAGTGGGGCATCAATTGTAATACAGGGCCAAATATTACAACAGAAATTGCTGGAAGGGTTTTGCATTGATGAACCGGAGATAGATAGGTTTAGACTCGATGTGAGGGGGAAGTTCTTCACCGTGAGAATGGTGAGAGGCTGGAATGGGTTGCCCAGGAAGGTGGTGGAAGCTCTGCACATGGAGGTGTTTAAGGCCAGGCTGAATGAGGCTCTGGCCAGCCTGGTCTAGGGTGGGGTGTCCCTGACCGTGGCAGGGGAGTTGGAACTGGATGATCCTGTGGTCCCTTCTAACCCTGACTGATTCTATGACTTAGTCTAGGTGATCCTGCTGTGGCAGGGGGATAGGACTGGATGGTCCCTTCTATTCTATGATTCTATGATTCTATGAACTAAATGCATTTAGAACTAGGCTCTAAACCATCAGAATGTTGTCATTGTAAAATATTTAATGTGTGGTGTCAACTTTGAAAGGCCACACAGATGTGCAGGATCTGAGCTGGCTGACATTGCTTATACCTCACCCTGTTCACTTTTCAGGGGACTCGTACAAAACTCAATGGAGGTTTGGAAATATAAATGAGATGTTCTCCTAGACAGGAGTTCTGCCTCTTAAACATCTAACCACCATTTTTGAATCTGATAATGATGTCAGTGGATGAATACTTCCCAGCCTTTGCTCTTCCACAATAATGCCAAAATTCAAGGACAATAATGTGGAACAGTATGGATATGTTATAAGTGTACGTATCTGAATTTGGGGAATATAGACACTTGCAGGATCCTGAGCAGGTAAATGTGTCTTCTACTAACCTTCATTCCAAATTTCCTGTTGATTCATTAGGGCCAGGAATTTACCTTGAAACAGAAGTTGAGGTTGTGGTGGAGAGAGAGGTTAATTGGTAGAAGCTGTACTTGTCAGCAGTGAAAGTGTAAATGGATTTTCTAATGCACACTATTATCTGAAATATATGGTATGCTGTGGTAGCACACTGTGTGCCATATGCCTCACCCTTTCGTGTTACTCCCCCTCATTTTTAATGACTCGTTCTGTATATTAAGTGTGGAAACCTTTCCAACAGTGAGACTGGCACATTCTTTACACAGCTGAACTGACATGTCTGAAGCTGCCTCTAGCTACTGCTTATAAGTTGCCTTGCCTTTCTCTCATGGAGAATGTTTTTTGCCTAATTTTAGTCATGCGAGCCCGACAGCATGATGCTGTCATAAGTCCTTGCACAGTAGAAGGCTTCAGTCTGCCTCCTTGTCCATATATGGCTTTTGTGCTGCTGCTATGTACTGGCTCTGACGTCAACCTGAATATTGTGTGCATTTCATTTTGTGTGAACTAGGTGCATCAGGTAAAAGAAAAAGTGTTTTCTGCAAGAGAAAAAAAAATCTATCCACTTCTGTATTGACAGCAATGAAAAATAATTAATAATTAATTGTATTTTAGTTGATGTTTCTCCTTTTGTATAGAAAAGACACCAACAAAATAAAAAAACCCCGCAGCTCACATGCTGGTTATCATGAGCAGGCATGTAGGACCTGGTTTGTGCTACCAAGGAGTACTGTGGCATGAGCCTGTGCACCAGAACAGGATCTTTGCTATTTGCATCACCAAAACAGCTTCACATGTGCACTGGCCCAGGCCACCTGCCTTATCCCGGGTAATTCCTGTGCAGGAATTTGGAGCTGGCACCACCCAACATCAATTTCTAGACTGTGTCTTCTTTGTTTTGCAGTTTAAGGAACTGTAGTTTTAGGAGATTGGAAACTGCAGAGTAGCCACAATCCCAGAACTCCAGATGAACCCCCTGCCAGATCTACCCCCTTGTGTTCACAGAAAACACATAAATTAAATTTGCAGATTTGGCCTGCAGTTTTCAATACCAGTAACAGAATTTTATACCCATAAAAATGTATAAACAAACAACCACAGGTATGTAGCCAAGGAATCTTAGTTCTATCAAGAGGAGATTTACAATGCAGCATAAACAAATAGCAGTTTATTTTGAACACCAGTGAGAACTAAAAGTTTGTACCTCTGAAAGTTGTAGCTAAAATTCTTTTACTTCCTCAGATGCACATTTTGAAATACAAATCAGTTTTCTAAGTGCCTTTGTGGAGCCCCAAACTGCAGTTGCTTTCTGGACAGAGTTCATGTATTCCCACGGATGTTAACTCAGTTTTTAAGCTGTAGGTATGCTTTTTCTGATGCCTGTGGTAGCACACCTTTGCTTCATACAGCACAAATGATTGTGTTTTCACCTGTCAATGGGTTAGTTAAATCGTGGTACTACAGGCCTAGAATGAGCTTCCTTACCTAAGCTTGACCTCTGTCAGTTGCGTATCCATGTCTGCCTCAGTAAAGCTATTTTTCCCCCTCTGTTTATATACATTTTGTGGTTGTGTTCAGGGCATCCTTGTTCCTCCAATGGCCAGCAATTTTAGTTTAGCATTCCTCTCACATTAAATTTGACTTTGATGAATGGATTTTGATAGTTTCTTACGAATTGCTTTTCACTTTTTCTTTCCAGTGGTGGTGCAGTGTCTCCTAACAGATTCTGTTTTAGCTGTGTCCATTGCTGGTGTAGAACCCACATCATTCCTTCGTCTCTCAGACACGCAGGGAAGAGAGACCAGAGTAAGATCAGTTTTGTGGTTGGTTTCGTTCAGAAAACTGCAATCAACTCTAGACATTGCAGACTGCTGAGGAAGAACAAGAAACTGCTTGCAAAACAGAGGGCAATCTGCCTCTTAGGTTTGTCTCGCTCCTTATCTCTTATTGGCTTGCTGTTCTATCCAAATTTGGTTAGCACTCTGTAGTTCTTTAATTTTATTTGTTGTTTAATTGCCTCATAACATAGAAGTACAATGACTGGGTAGAAGCACTTCAGCTCAATCGCATTTATGCTTTACACTGTTTAATTGTTTTGTATGTGGAGCATCTCTTTTTTCTTTTGTCTTTAAATTTGTAAGATTTTCATCTCAATATATGTGTCATGAGGCAGGAAATAGAAAATTCCTTTGTTTGCTTTCTCCATACTTAATCTTAATGCACGTTTGTCATTGTCAGCCTGTTCATTTCAGAACTTAAACTACTTGTTTTTCATCATTCCTGATTATTGTTTATGAAGCTTCCAGCCCTTTGTTCATTTGCTTTTCTTTCTTTAAGCATTCCACCTTTTTTGAGACTGGGTAATCAGAAGCACATACAGCATTCCGGGTGAGACTCTACCACTGATTTATATCATGACATTACAAGACTTTCTGTATTATTCACCATCCTATTTCTTATCCTTCAAAACATCATGTCTGCTTTTTAGCACAGTTCAGCATTGAGCTAAGGTCTTTAATGAGTTTTCTACAGTGATACCAGACTGTTTTCCCAAGGTCACACAGTTAATTTAGAATGATGAAAGTATGCTTTTCCTTTTTTCTTCTGTCCAATGTGGGTTATTTTGTGTGTACGAACACCAAGTTTCATTTGCCACTTTGGTGATTACTTTGATTTCTCTTGTAAACTCAGAGTCCTGTCTGGGCTTGACCACCCTAAATAACCTTGAAGCACCTGCGGCTTTTTCTTGCTTACTACTTAGCCTTTGATGCAGTTTTGTTTCACTTACCTTTAAAAAGAAACAAACAGCTTGATCTCACACTGATCAACTTACTTTTTCAGCAAAGAAAATTGATGCTTCTTTATTTTCATGTTTTAGTCAATTTTGATTTATGGCAATACTTTGCAGCTCACACATTTAATAAAACATTTCTTTGCTGACATTTTGAAAAGAACTTCACTGAAGTGCGATTTGATTTCTTTTATTAGGGTGTTAGAGAGCATGTGTTCTGCACTCTACTGGTTTGTAACACACAAAGTCCTGGCTTCTCAGACTGTGGCTGAATAAATGTACTTTACTAATTGTCATACTTTTCTTGTATTTTTTCAATGATGAAAAGAGGTCTTGGTTTCTTGCAATGTTACTACCAGACTAAGTGGCAGTCAGAGGATAAAGGGCAAAACATGTCAATAACCTGTCATTCACATTGTTTAATGTATTTTTAGAGAACTTTAAGGACACTTCAAGACTTTAACCTCTTCTTACTATTACAAAATTTTCCTGAATATATGAGGGCTTTACTTCAACCTAATCAATATTTCAGAAACCTGTGGCTTCTTTGCCTGACCATCAAAAACATGAAGGCCATGATCTTTCATCTTTTTTTTGATTACCAAAGAAGTTATAGGGATTTTTTTTAGATTTCACCTTCACTCTTTTCTCACTTACTTACTTCTTAACTAATCTGTTTGCACAGACCATGTTATCTAGGATTTTGACTACTACTGTTTCAGGCTGCACCACTTCTAGCTCATACATCTGTCAAATGCAGTTCCACAGACTGGGTACAGCTGAACACTTTGCCAAAGATAGTCACATAAAGCTTATCTCAGTTTCAGGAAGACAGTTTCAAGCATCAGAAAACAAAGTAATTGCAAGTGTCAAAGAGCAGATAAGCTCCAAATATTCTGATTGTTACATGAAAGTTTCCAGTATTGATCTACCTGGATACCTGCCATTGGCTGATGTCTTTGAAATGCAGTGTGTCTCCTGGGACTTTGCTGATCCCGGGAATGGAAAGTGTGATTCTTGGATAGAGGTGACATGATTAGCCTTATTAAGTTTGCTATTTATTTTTATTTGCATTTTATATTATGATCTCAGCAGCTTTTCTGTTTTCATTGTAGGAGTATCAAATGCAGCATCACTCTACAGAGTTTAAAGAGATGCCTTTGCTAAGTATGATGGTTTCGTAATGGCTTTCAAGGATGAGGCTATGAAAAAGGAAGATTCTGCTCTTATTTTCTTAATTAGGATATTTGTTTTCTTTCTTTGGAAGGCAGTGCTTTCACTTTTGTAAATGATATGTTTAACACTTTTTCAGCATTTTAGTAAATAGCTGGACTACAGTTGTTGACATACCTTCTTTGTTTTCGTACAGTAATTCAGGAAATGTGTGAAAAATATAGCAACTATTTTAGAGATTCCACATAATTAAGCTTGCCTTTGACAACAATTGGGGAAATAGTGGTAGAGAAAGATGTTTTTGTGTGGCACAGATTGGAAGGAAAACAGACTGTGATATGGTTTTAGCTTTGTAAATTTTAAATAAGTGTCAGAATTTGCAGAACACTTGGAAATTCACTGTATTTATTTCAAGTAAACAAGCTAGGCCAGTCCTACAATTCGAATAGGCAGTTTACAAGTACAAATTGTGGAGTTTGTGGAGTGCATTTTGTTTTCACAAAAAAGTAATGGCAGAAGAGGGATATTTTGTAGAGTGGTGTTTTAGAAGTGAAGTCCATGGGAAAAATTTAAACAAATGAAGCAAGGAAAGAGTCATAGAAAGAGTCATAGAATCATAGAATCATTAGGGACTGGAAGGGACCTTGAAAGATCATCTAGTCCAATTCCCCTGCCACAGCAGAATCACCTAGACCAAGTCACACAGGAACACATCCAGGTCAGTTTTAAACATCTCCAGAGAAGGAGACTCCACAAGTCCCCTGGGAAGCCTGTTCCAGTGCTCCGTCAACATCACTGTGAAGAAGTTCCTTCTCATATTTATGTGGAACCTCCTATGTTCCAGCTGACACCCATTGCCCCTTGTCCTATCACTACATGACATTGAGGAGAGCCTCCCTCCATCCTCCTGACACCCACCCTTCAAATATTTGTAGGCATTAATGAGCTCACCCCTCAGTCTCCTCCAAGCTCAAGAGACCTAGCTTCTTCAGCCTCTCCTCATAAGGCAGGTGCTCCACTTCCTTCATCATCCTCATTGCTCTGCACTGGACTCTCTCCAGCAGCCCCACATCCCTCTTGAACCGAGGAGCCCAGAACTGGACACAGTACTTCAGATGTAATCTCACTAGGGCAGAGGAGAAGGGGAAGAAGAACCTCTCTTGATCTGCTAACCCTCTCCCACTTCTGATCCACCCCAGGATGCTGTTGGTCCTCTTGGCCACAAGAGCACACTGCTGCCTCATGGTCATCCTGCTGTCCACCAGGACCCCCGTGGTCCCTTTCTCCTACACTACTCTCCCCAATCTATACTGGTCCCTTGGGTTGTTCTTGCCTAGGCGCAAGACTCTACATTTAACCTTGTTATACTTCATTCAGCTTCTCTCTGCCCAGCTCTTCAGCCTGTCCAGGTCTTGCTGAACAACAGCACAGTCTGCTGGGGTGTCAGCGATACCACCCAGCTTTGTGTTGTCAGCAAACCTGCTGACAGTGCATGCCAATCCCCCATCCAAGTCATCAACGAATTGATTGAACAGGACTGGTCCCAGCACAGAGCCTTGGTGGAGTCCACTAGATACAGGCATCCAACTAGACTGCCAACAGACATTGACCACCACTCTCTGGCTTCTATCCTGCAGCCAATTCACCATCCACCTCACTGCCTGAACATCTAGACCACACTGCCTCAGTTTGGCTGCGAGGATGCTATGTGAGACTTTGTCAAATGCCTTACCCAAGTCAAGATAGACCACATCCACTGCTCTGCCATCATCTCTCCACCCAGTTATGCCCTCATAAAAGGCTATCAGGTTGGCGAAGTGTGACTTCCCCTTTGTGAAGCCATGCTGACTGTCCTTAATGACCCTCCTGTCCTTGATGTACCTGGAGACAGCCTCTAGAACAAATTGTTCCATCACCTTTCCTGAGATGGGGGTGAGGCTGACTGGTCTATAGTTACTTGGGTCCTCCTTCTTTCCTTTTTTGAAGATTGGAGTGACATTTGCAATCCTCCAGTCTCTAGGTACCTCTCCTGTTCCCAATGACTTAGAAAAGTTAATGATCCTCAATGACGGGTCACCGTGCACACTATTTAGCTGTCCAAAGTTGTTCTGAGTTCTGCAGATGAATACCAGCTCTTGCCCAGCCATAGCTACCAGTTGGCTCACAAAGTAAGAATGAAAAGAATCAAATGAGGATTAGCTGAACTTTCTTGGTTTCTCCTATGGGTCCTAATTTTTGTGTTACAAAAAGTGTAAATAGAACTGAAGGGTATCTTGCCAGTAAGAGTGTAGCGCTGCTTTCTGCAAGGATTTTATAATGTTTCTTTGAACATTTTTGCTTTCTGTTTGCTTTGTTGGGCATTATTACTTACTGACCTGCATTCTTAGTTGAATTATCATAAATAAGTGACATTTAACTGAAAGCCACAAAAATATCATTTTAGGCCATCTTTGCTTTGAATGGCACAGTCCTGAATTTTGCTTGTTGTGCCGCATTTTCCTAGCTTATAATGATTTTCCAGTAATTCTTACAGCATTTAATCCTGATTATGTGCCACTGTTGTGCCACCAAAAAAAAAAAAAGGTTTTGCTATTGCATTGCTCATTGCTTTTCTCTAATGACTCATTTTCATTTGGAAGACTGCATGTCGCACCTTCAACTTACTTGTGTATTGGTTTTCTCCTATGAATTTTTCTTTAAAAGCCTGTCTCTGTGATACTGGACTGTTATCAGCAGCTCAGCCTTAATGAAACCTTCTTCTGATGACTTTTATAAAGTTTTTCTTTAATGTTTAATTATAAATGTAGTCTTTTGCTACCATTCAGATCTTGATTGTTAGAGATTAATTAGCCCAGCTCTAAGGAAAGGAGAGAAGGGCTTATCTGTTAAGTCTTACGTATGGAAGCCATTCACACCAATGTGTCCAACCAGATGGTGATAATCACATCACTGTGGTAGTGTGGAGCAGAACACAGAATGCAATGTATATCTAGAAAACTATATAAACTTAAATGACCAACCAGCAAGATGCAGTTCTGTATACCATTGTGTTCTGTTTTCCAAGCCAGCTAGTTTCTGGCTTAGAAATCAGAAACTTTTGGAAAATCAATCTTATAAATGCAGTCTGTATACCATAAGTGTTTCTATAGCATCATCAATGGATTTCCATCAGGACAATACTATAACATTGATTTGTTTTTTCCCATGGGCTTGTGAAGTGTGAATAAATTGATTTCCTACATTGCAGCTGTGACAGATGCACATACCTCTGCTCACACTGCTTGGATATGATAAGTCTAAGAACTGTATTACATCCAAGCTCTTCCTATTATAGCACCAATAATATAGGTTAGCACATGCTGCACAGTACATATTTGTTCACTATGAAATGCTGTTTAACATTTACCATCTGTTTTGCTTCTTGCATGGTCAACATGTGATGTGGTGTAGCTGTCCAAGAATCAGTAAATTATTTTCCCTAGTAGCTTCACTGTCCTTGGCTTTCTATGCATACATCTCCGCTCTCTTCCCTAACATACGCTGCTAGTCTAGGTAACTGTAGAGCTTACTTTAAAGACGAATCCGCTGCTACTAAATATGCACAGATGCCATTTCAAAGATAAAGGTTTCCCATTGTTCACTAGAATCATAGAGTCATACAATCATTAGGAATTGGAAGCAACCTCAAAAGATCCAATCCCCCTGCCCTGAACATCTGTGAATTTTGGCTGTCTGCATGTATTTTTCACCCTTAGGACAACATTTTCTCAAAGAGGACATTAATGCCTAAGGAACATTCTTGTTGCACTGCTTGGCAGGTACACAGGTAATGAATAAAAAAGGACAGTCCACTCTATAAAGCTTAAGTAAACATTCAGTTTCAACTTTGTGAGCGTATCCCAACTGCTAGAGTTTCACAAAGCTCTGAGCTTTCAGTGGCTCTGTGTCAGCTTACAGTTGCTGGCACAATTTGCTTATTTTTTAGGAGATAACTTCGACTTACAGAGTGTACTGGCCTCCCTTTTTTTTAACTTTTGTACAAGTGGTTTTCAGCAACCATCCATTTCAGATTGTGGTTTCAGGACTCTGTAATTATGGCAGAAGAAAGCAATGGACAAAGGTACTCCAAGCTATGTCTAAGGATGTCTGTTAGGATGCCATTAGGGTAGCAATGCCCTTGATTACCAGCTTGTTACAAATTAGAATGGTGCCTTGAAGAGCATTGTACAAGGGCAGTGGACTTCTTCCTGTACTGGAGTTAGCTCATGTGGAGGTATTTCAGCTCTCCCTGCACAGCACTACTTTGCTTCTATAAACAGACTTTTTGTACCTGTCTGCTAATCTTTAAATCTCTGTCTCAGTCTAGACTTTCCGACCTTTATTACTGTTTTCCCATCTCTCCATGGAAAGGTCATCCTTTCAAATCCTGCAAATAAATATGTGTCAGAGGGTTTATGTTGCCAGGTGTATCAGTTATTTAATTCTGTCTGAGCAAAATTCATTTAGCTGCTAGTACCTTTTAACAAATATATTCCAAGATAGATTGTACTCCAAATGCTTAATGCTTTAATGTGCAGCAGCAAACTCCATCTATGTCATTACGAAAGTACTCAGAGACAGCAAATATCCATTCAGGAGTGGTATGCTTGAACAGTGCCATTCATCTCCTTGCCTTTTGCCTTCATGATTTCCACAATGATGTCAAATGACAAAACCCTCATTTTTTAGGTTTTTTGGTGAGTACAGCTCATAAACTTTAGTTCAGCTCTTGGGCCTAATTCCTTTTCTGTTGCACTATTATGTTCACGTGGTGTCATCAGCATGAGTGGATGTTTTTCTCTTTTGTTTTTTTCCCATTAACCCATATGTACATATTAGTAAGGCCAATTTGGAAATGTGAGGCAAAATTTTCCTCTTAAGCAAATGGGACTATCTCTTCACAAACTGGAATGACAAGGTCTAAGGCTGAGTATGAGCCGACAGTTAAGAAAAAAATTAGTTGTTCTCAGGCAGGCAGGAAAGTTAATCCTATTCCCCAGGGAAAAAAATCCCAGTCTGCTCAGTGATGTCTGTGCTGAGATCTATTGTGATCTAATGACCAACAAATTCAGGTAACAGATAATTGAGTTTATGTACTAACAACTACAGGAGTCACTGAAGACAAAATGGAAATAGGACTGAGAACACGTCTGAAGATGGATTTGCCAGACTAGGGTAAGCAGCCTTAGTGGGTGCTGATTTTTCTGTGCAGAACAAAGAAGGACAATTTCTGAAATACTGCAGCAAGGCTACAATGTTCTACAAGCAGAAATGTCACCGGTGGTGAAGGTGCAAGGGCAGCGAATGAGAATACGTTTACTGAACATCACTGTCATGTCCATGACCTTATTGTTTAGAATTAGAGGGCTGGTGTATAGTGTTTTACAGAGTAGTGTAGGGGATTGTAGTCCCATTTTCTGGCCAAAAGTAATTTTATTTTAATTTACGTTTCTTCCAAATTCGAATCTTCTTGTTTCTGAGATACAAGCTACCTGTATTGCTAATATATGTTGAACAGATTTAAATTGACTGGAAGAAAAACTACTGGAGCTTGCTTTATACAAACGGTCTCTCTTCCAGAATGATGATAAGTTTCTGCTATATCCATTAGCGCTTCCTGAGCTCTACAGTGATGTTCTTCTGCATGACAAATACTCTTATTTAGATGCATGCATAGTGTAGTCATTGCTATTTGGTTATAGCTGTACTGAAACAAGGAAAAACAGTGAACTGAAGCCATTTCATTGGGTCAGTCCTAGTGTAGAGTTTAGCTTTATGAGTATATTTGGGTTCTTGCATATTTAATTGAAGGAAGAAAAAGCATTTGGATGAAAATGCTTAATTAAATTAATAAAAAGATTAAGTGATGAATAATGAGGTATAAAGCTCATGAGTATATACACCCGCATGGTCCCAGCATCCACCTTCATTAGAGTGTGTAAGAGGCCTCACAAGTATGTTTATTCTCTTTATAGGAGTTATTTGGTTGCTTTCCACACTGAAAGAAAACTGGGATTTGAAAAGCATGTAGATGAACATAGCCCAAAGAACTAGAGTGAATCTCATTTAATATCTGCAGACTTTTACATTAATTTAATTATAATGAAAAATACAAACCTTTAAAATTTTTGCAGTGATGTGAACACTCACTTGAGTCAACCAGTCAGGATAACTGATTTGAACAGCAATTGGCAACAACAGATATATAGATAAAACATAAAGAGTAATTAAGTTGAAATCATCAGTCTTGCAGGATTTAACCTCTTGATTTTGTATTGCACAGTAGCATGAACTTGTTTCTCTTATGTTCACTTCTCTTGATATTTTAAAGGTACTCAGCTTCTATCATATAGTGATGTTACTCCTGTGTCTTACTGTGACATTTATAATGCTGCATACTAGAAGGGCTAAACCTACTTGCTAAACAAGTGGAAGATTGAACACACGTGTGAACTTTGTTATCTTTCTGCAAACAGATATTGCTAAGGCAAATCCAACAGGACACGGATCCCTCACTTTAATATGAGAGATTTCCAGGACACAGACCAGGTTGCTTGCTGTTGTAGTCTGCTTCTTAAACCAAAGGTTTTAGCAACCTGCATACATTTACTCCCACAGATGATCAGTACAGGAGTTCTATATTTAAACATCTTTCCAGAGGTTTATAATGCCACTGTTGCTGATTTGGGATAAATTCTGGACAAGCGGAATAATTAAAATCAGATTATTATTTAGAGCTCATGACCAGTTAAGCAAGAAGGATGTTTATTTATTTATTTGGGCAAATAAATAATCTCTTTTCTAAGAATGTAGTTTGGGGTTAACCTAGTGAGATCAGCAGAAGACCTCCCTCTGACTTTAACAGAGAAAATGTTTCATCTTTATGGAAGGTATTTTATGCAAAATCCTTGAAAAGTCAAGGAGAGACATCTGAGTTTTTCTTAGGAGTATTTTAGAAGAGTGAATGTATAACTGCGACATGCACTTGTTAGCAAGTTTTGTAACAGAGGTACATCCTGTAGAATAAATTCATTGCTATCCTAGCCTTTTTCATCACTTTACAGATGATTTAACCTGACAGGAAAAGGCCTTACAGTGTTGTGGGCACTACTTCTTGGCTATAAGAACAGATGAAAGTATTTCAGTTAATAATGCTAATCTGCACGTAACCAAGTAAGAAAAAGTGGAGTTGGAAAAACACTTTTTATGGCTTTTGAAAAAGATTTGTGTCTGTATTTTTGCTCAGAAGTTTTTGTGGTGAGCCACAACAGGCCACTATAATTATGGTTGCTTTTATATTAACATGTTACAGTATGCAGTTTCTAGGTAGGGTCACTACAGAAACCACACTGAGGGAATACGTCATCATTCTGCATGTGCTGTCCGCTTGTGTGCTTGCTGGTAGACCAGGCTTTAACAGTTATTAGAACTCAGACTTATTAGACATGCTTGTTTATTAATCTATGGAAGGTGGGTAAGACTACAGCAGAATGAACAGTCAAACAAAACACAGACTTGGAGGAAATGGGATACAGGGATTCCACTGCTTAGGGGACTACTAGTGCGTTCATATTTCAGTGTTCACAATCTTCTCAGATTCTGCTCTGTCTCCAAGTTATTTGGACAGGACTTATTTTTTGTTAACAGAAAATTTTCATAATCATTCTTAAAATTACTAGCAAAATAATCATAAAACTGTTACCCAATAAGGAATTGTAGTGGTTCAGTTGTTTTCTTGCTGCTGTTTCAGACATTCTGCTTGTACTGCAATTAATTTTTTTTTTCACATACCATGGTACTTTATGAAAGATTTTATCACAAATTTCAATATATATTCTGCCACTTAGCAATTTGCATAAAAGCAAAGCCATTTAGTCACTATGAGATTGATACCAGCTTGGGAGTTAGTATTGTCTTAATCAATTGGTTTATGTGATTTATTCTTTGAAAGTTGATACATGCATTGTAAACTTAGACTGAAAAAAATTATCAGCTCCTGTAATGTGTCAGGTCTTTTTTCCTGTTGTTATTGATAAGGAAAGCACTGTTTTGAAAACTTTTAAACATTACTGTGAAGAACTGTTATAAGTCTTTGTGACAGGGAGCTGCAAAATGCACTGCGTCATTTTCCTGATCATGACGTTAATGAATTGTACTCTGGATATATCCAGGTACCAGTTCGTTATGAACTGGTGCCTCTGGAGGCTAAAAATTTCAAGGTGCATTTCTGTCCATGACTAGTGCAGACATGTGGTAAAAGTATTATCTAGAGAGATGTGGAACATCATATTTATTAAGTAAATTTGCAGGCCAATGCCTTACTTTAACCAAATAAAGTGTCAGTAAATTGCCTGCACAGTAAATTTGGACTGTGAATATGACAGCAAAACCAGAAAATGCTCAGAATAAAGTTTGTCAAAGATATATTCATCAAAGTGTTTAAAAGACGTGGTGTAGTAATATTTTGAAAACTGTTAAAGGGCACTGTGAAGAGAAGGGTCTTATTTCAATACTTAAATTACCCAGAAATTTTGTCATTATTACTTATTATGTCATTAATTTTCATGTGAGTCAGTTCAAACAAACATCGTGACTACACGCACAGACATTGCTGGGACTTCTTAGATTCTTTAATTTATCCCTATATTAATACAATTATCTAGATGGATATCTAAGCCCTGAGATTTCAGCTTGTAGTTGGAGCCTTAGCGTTGTATGGCTAAGATGATGCTTATAAGCTCGTGGTTGTTAATGAACATAATTCCATTTGCCTTAGTGAGCAATGCTTATAGACTTTCCACCTGTGCAAAACTTGTGTGTTGGCCACAACATTAAATACTATAGTTTCTGGTATAGTTTCTGGTAGACTCCAGATGGCCTGAGAAAGAGACACCTTCAGGAAATCTCCTTGACATTCAGAACATTTCACTAAGTCTGACTTTCCTACCTCATGGCCATAATCTTCACCAGCATTTCAAATGAGAAATGCTTCTAAGGTTTTCTCAGCTGTAGAATGAAAAGACGGATACTGTGGTAGCATGTTCTGTAAGAGTTAGTGATACTGTATTGCAAGTCTGTCTTTTTGCATCCTGTTGTATCTGTGATTCTTTTTTTCTCTTCTTCCTACATTCCTCTTACTTCCCAGCACATGGTCTCAGATCCTTACGGAGTTAGACTGCATTCTGCTTATCCATGCGTCCTAGTGTTTTTATCGGTCATCGTTTCCCCATTTAAGTTGCACCCTGCCAGGACCCTTGCAATGTTGTACGTGGTGTCCTTTCCCCCAGTTTTACAAATTTACAGAGAGGTAGCTGTTGAAAGTCACTTCTAGGGAACATCTAGTCCAAAACATGTGCAGGTTCACCTAGATCAGGTTGCATAGGATCACATCCAGCTGGATTTTGAAAGTCTCCAGAGAAGGAAACTCTGCAACCAGCCTGGGCAGCCTGTTGCAATACTCCATCACCACCAAGGCTGAGGGAATTTGGGCTGTTCAGCGTGGAGAAGAGAAAGCTCCAGGGAGGACTTCCAGTATGTGAAGGGGGCCTACAGAAAAGCTGGAGAGGGAGTTTTTACAGGGAAATCTAGTGCTAGGAGAAGAAGGAAAATTGTTTAAGCTAAAAGACGACAGATTTAGATTAGATTTTGGGATGAAATTTTTTACTGCAAGGATGATGAGGGAACAGAAAATGTTACCCAGAGAAATTGTGGAAGCTCCCCAGAGGGTCAGGTTGGATGGGGCCCTGGACAATCTGGTATAGTGAGAGATATCCATGCCTGTGGCAGGAGATTTGAAACCAGATGATCTCTGACATCACTTCCAAATCAAACTGTTCTATGATTCTATGATAATCATAGAATCATAGAATCATAGAATCATTACGGATTGGAAGGGACCTTGAAAGATCATCTAGTCCAATCCGCCTGACACAGCAGGATCACCTAAACCAAGTCACACAGGAACCCGTCCAGTCGGGTCTTGAATATCTCCAGTGAGGGAGACTCCACAACCCCCCTGGGCAGCCTGTTCCAGTGCTCCGTCACCCTCACCGTGAAAAAGTTCCTTCTCAGGTTGATGTGGAACCTCCTATGTTCCAGCTTACAACCATTGCCCCTTGTCCTATCACTACATGACACCGAGAACAGCCCATTGCCATACTCCTGACACCCACCCCTCAAATATTTGTAGACATTAATGAGGTCACCCCTCAGTCTCCTCCAAGCTAAAGAGACCCAGCTCCCTCAACCTCTCCTCATAAGGGAGGTGTTCCACCTCTCTTATCATCTTTGTTGCCCTACGCTGAACTCTCTCCAGCAGCTCCACATCCCTCTTGTACTGAGGAGCCCAGAACTGGACACAATACTCCAGGTGTGGTCTCACCAGGGCAGAGTAGAGGGGGAGAAGAACCTCTCTTGATCTGCTAACCACCCCTCTTCTAATCCACCCCAGGATGCTGTTGGCCCTCTTGGCCACAAGAGCACATTGCTGGCTCATAGTCATCTTGTTGTCCACCAGGACCCCCAAGTCCCTTTCCCCTACACTACACTCCAACAGGTCAGTCCCCAGCCTATACTGGTACCTAGGGTTGTTCTTGCCCAGATGCAAGACTCTGCACTTACTCTTGTTATAGCTCATTAGATTTTTCTCTGCCCAGTTCTCCAGCCTGTCCAGATCTCGCTGAATGGCAGCACAGTCTGCGGGGGTGTCGGCGACACCACCCAGCTTTGTGTCATCAGCAAACTTGCTGACAGTGCATGCCAATCCCTCATCCAAGTCATCAATGAATAGATTGAACAGGACCGGTCCCAGCACCGATCCCTGGGGCACTCCACTAGATACAGGCCTCCAACTAGACTCTGTCCCATTGACCACCACTCTCTGACTTCTACCCTGTAGCCAGTTTACAATCCACCTCACTACCCGAAAATCTAGGCCACACTGCCTCAGTTTGTCTGCAAGGATGCTGTGAGAGACCGTGTCAAATGCCTTTCTTAAGTCAAGATAGATGACATCCACGGCTCTGCCCTCATCCATCCACCTGGTTACACCCTCATAAAAGGCTATCAGGTTGGTCAAGCATGACTTTCCCTTTGTGAAGCCATGCTGACTGTCCCTAATGACCCTCCTGTCCTTGATGTGCCCGGAAACAGCCTCTAGTACAAATTGTTCCATCACCTTTCCTGGGATGGAGGTGAGGCTGACCGGTCTATAGTTACCTGGGTCTTCCTTCTTTCCCTTTTTAAAGATTGAGGTAACATTTGCTGTTTTCCAGTCCCTGGGCACTTCTCCTGAACCACATGTCTTAGAAAAGATGATGGAGAGTGGCCTAGCAATGACTTCTGCTGTCTCCCTTAGTATGCGTGGGTGCATCCCATCTGGGCCCATGGATTTGTGCAAATCCAGTTTGCTCAACTTATCCCTAACCCAGTCCTCATCAACCAAGGCAGGCTCACCTGTTGCCTCAACCTCCTCTGTAGTCTGGGGTCTAATGTCAACACAACCCTTAGCAGTATAGACAGATGCAAAGAAAGCGTTGAGTATCTCTGCTTTCTCTGCATCCTCTGTCTCCAGGGTACCCACCTCATTCTGCAGGGGGCCTACGCTGCTTCTAGTTTTACTTTTACTTGCTATATATTTGAAGAAGCTTTTTTTGTTGCCTTTGACCTCTCTTGCAAGGTTTAATTCCAGTGTTCCAGTTTGTGCCCATTACCCCTTGTCCTATTGCTGGGCATTACTGAAAATAATCTGACTTCATCCTCTTGACATCCCCCCTTTAGATATTGGTAAGATCTGTATGTTTGCATGTCCCACTTCTTTTCTTCAGGCCAGAGCCAGATCTCTCAGCCTTTCTCTGTAAGAGAGATGCTTCTGTCACAGGTAAGGTGATGTCAGAGGGCTCCTTTAACACTTAAAGTCCCACTGCACACACAGCCTTGCAAATGTGTGGTACCACAGAGAAAGAGTACACTGGTGAAAACCTTTTCCAGTTTTTCACTGCATTTCAGGCTGTTTCAGGCAGCCATGTTGCCAGAACATTCTCTCTGTCCTGACAGATAACAGGTCTCCCTGATCCTTCCCTTCTCCAGCCGCACAGCTCTGCTGTCACTATTGCACTCAAGGCACTTCTTTGCTTTCTTGATCTTTCCCTACCCTTGAGGATCTAGAAAATGCAGGGTGCCCCAGGACAGTGGTACAGCTGCTCACCTGCCAGCAAGACAGGGAACTTTGTAGTGTCAATGTGTCTCAGGGAGGTATTGCAGAGAGAACACTACAAAGGATTCAAGTTTCAGCACAGAGAGAAGTTATCAGCCTGAATGGGGATGTGACCGTTGTGAATATATGGCAGTAGTAGTGGAGATGTGGCAGTGGAGGTGGTACCTTCTGACCAGACCCTGTTGAGAGAGAGTAGTTGGGATGGCTCTTCAGCATGTCAGCTTGTGAGAGAGACAGGGCAGGATGGGAATTTGTGGGAGATCAAAAAGCAAAACACAAAACCTTAGCTATTACCTGGGGAACAATTACAGAGGTAGTTAAGTCTGGACCATTCCTCTGCTGTGCAAATGCAACCATACAGTTCCAGAGAGAAAAAAAAACCCCACAACCTGATGCTGCCCCAGCAGTTTCACTAAGTGCTGTCCCACTACATTATGGAAGCCCACCAGCAGCTCAGTCCCATTCCAGCAGTCTTTGAAAGATGTTGTGGCTGATGATAGATGTGTACTTGCAATTCTACTATGCTAACAAAGAGGTTTCTAGTGGTTTCATCATGCATCCACCCCAAGCTGTGGTTCTATGTATCACTGCAAGAACAAACCTCAGAAAACATCATGTTTCCTGACACTCAGGCATAGACTTCCCACCTCCACTGAGAAATGTGAGCAAGATTTGACCACTGACTGGTCAGTGACTTGCATTCAGTCTCCTGAGTCCATCACTTGGTCTGTCTGACAAGCAAATAGCCTTAATCATCCTGTTAATGCTGAGCCAATCATTTGTATTACCTGCGATTACTGAGCAGAGCACTTGACACACAGGAGCTTAAGTAACACTCTGCGGGCAGGAAACAAAATGTGGACAGTGTGGAGAAAAGGTCTCAATGCTGCTAACTTCACCATAGCAGGTACTGAAGAAAGAATTTACTCCTGTAATTGATGCCAAATAAAGGGGATGATGCTTCATACTGTTAAGGAATGATTGACCACAAAAGTACTGACAGACTGTGCAGGAGTGTTTCCAGACCTGCAACAGCCAGTCACATATGAGCTCTGACAACTGTTGCGTGTCACATATGACACATGATAGGCAATTCTATGTCCAGGCTGAAATACAGGTAGCCACAACTGCAGTGGCATTCCGTATAAATATCAGAAGGAACTTCCTCACAGCAAGGGTAATGGAGAATTGGAACAGGCTACCGTGGGGGTTGTGGAGTCTCCTTCTCTGGAAACATTTAAAACCTGCCTGGATGTGTTCCTCTGTGACTTGGTCTAGGTGATCCTGCTGTGTTGGGAGGATTGGACTAGATGATCTTTCGAAGTCCCTTCCAATCCCTAATGATTCTATGATTCTATGACATGTCACAAAAGATATATCAACCACCATAATACCACAAGATACATGACCAGAGAGTAATCAAATACACTATAATTCAAGTGAGAAATAACTCTTTTTCTTCAAAGTAGTTTTACAGCATAAAGCAGACAATGAACAGACAAGCAGAGCAAAATCTAGGAGTCAGAAAAGTATGATTTGTTGTTAATAAATACATAAAACTACTTTTTCGCAGAAGCACAGAATCACTCTGGTTGGAAAAGACCCCTTGGATCATTGAGTCCAACTATCTACCCTACCTTACAAGTTCACCCCTAAACCAGATACCTCAACACCTCATTGGAACGATTTAAACAGATCCAAGGGTGGTAAGTGAACCACCTCCCTGGGAAGACCATTCCAGTTCTTGATCACTCTTTCTGTAGAAAAATTCCTCCTAATGTCTACTCTAAATCTACCCTGTTGTAACTTGAACCCATTCACAGCCCCTTTTCACGTGCTTCTGGAATGCTTTGGGTTTGAAGGGACTTTTTAATGCTGGGCTTCCACAAAGAGGAAGCCATCTGATTCTTATGCATTTGGAGATTAGGTAAAAACACATAGATTATGGCACCAAGCAGGATTTTCTGCCCTCTGGCCGTTCAAATATTAAGAGAAGGCAGCGTAATTTGAAATAATCTCAATTTTGTTTGCTTACATTAATCAAGGACTTTTGCTGTCTATGGAGTGCTTTGACAGCCTGCATTGACAGGATAGGGTAAAAATCCAAGAGGTAAAAACCAGAACTGGCAGTCTGTAAAGAAGTTAGACGCAATCCTATATGCATTTGTTTTGATTAACTGATTACTTACTGGCTTTATTTCAGTATCTCAGATTGCAGGTTATGGAAATCTGATAGAACCTCTGAAGGTTTCTACTCAGACTTTGTGCTCCAAGGAAGACTATCATTAACATCAAGTCATGGGTTTGTCTGGCCCAGGCCAAAAATCCTGCAGGTATAGATATTCCACAGCTTCTTTGGTTGCTTTCTCCATTGCTGCTCTGCTGTCACACATAAAGGGCTTTCCTAGAACAAGTAAAACTCTCAGCTGTAGTTCGACTAGTGCCAAGTCCAAAATTATTTTGCAGAGTAGAAATCAGATACTATGAATTCATGAATATTTTAGACTGTCACAAGCCAGTGGTGCTACTTAAGGAAGTCCCAGTTCTCCGGTGTTCATTCTTGCTCAGCAAGGTGACTTTTAAACCTGAAACATTTCTCCAATCTGTGGTTGTGACCATGTGCGAGTGCTGGTGTTGTAATGAAGCTGAATAGGTGGCGCGCAGCTTGAAAGAAGTAAGTGGCAGAAGGACCATGTCACTTCATTTTGGGAGTGGTACCAAATTACGCCAGTGTAGGTGTCTTGTGGAGTGCAGTCTGGTAAAACAGTGAGAGCATGTGGTTTTCTAGGCATCATTTTATGCCTCCGAGAGAAAACCAGTGTTTTAAAGAGCATTTTAAAGAGTGCAAGCATCGTAGCCAAATACTGGATGCTTTGGTGATGAGGTAATCACTACTTTCATATTTGCTTGTGGTGTAGCAGTCACGGTGCCCTCTGTTTTTTTTACCTGGATGAAATGGCAGCAGTGTCCCACAATTCATCAGAGAGATGTGCATGTGTTTTCACTCCCTGTGGAGTAAAAGGAACAGTCTTACTGGCTGAGCAGATGGATCTATAGTGCTACCCCTGCTGCACTCTTCCTTCTTCTTATTATTCAAGACTATGGACCTCACTTTCTGTAATTGGTTAGCTCTAAGGATGTGAGCCAACCCTAATTAAAGCCAAGGGAGAGATGTGAATAGTGATTATGGCTTTAAATGAACTACGTGAGTGCATGTGTTTCCAAGAGTAAAGCCTACCTAGCCAAGAGTGCACTTTGAGCGTGGCATTCTGAAGACTTTAACTTAAATTTTTGATCATACAACTAAGCAGGTTCTATATTCAGATAAAGGTGAAGAACATTCATATTGTTAAAACAAGACTATAATCTACCCAAAATGAACAGCTTTTAATATGTAAAATAGAGTAATAAACAGAGTTTTTTCACCTTAAATTAGTGTAGCTGTGTTAGTACAGCGGACTGTTACTCATTGCAAAAATAAAATACTATCAGTGTACTAGAAGAACTATCAGTACTCATCAGGATCCTGCTGATCATCAGGGTAAGTTCAGGAAAAAAAATAAACAAGGGGGATATCAACCTTGGACTTCAGAAGAGCTAAGTTTAACCTCTGCAAAGATCAATTTAACAGCATACCATGGATTAAGACTCCAGAGAGCAAGGGTCAGTATTCAAAAGCTACCTCCTTGAAGCTCAAGATCAGTGCATCCCTATGAGTGAGAAAGCAAATAGAGGAAGCAGAAAAACTGCATGGATGAGTATGAATCTTTGGGAAAAACTACAGAAGGGAGAGAGAAATTCATAGAATGTGGAAAGCAAGACTGGCCACTTGGGAGGAACAGGAATGTTGTCAGAGAATGCAGGCATGCAATAAGAAGAGCTAATGCTGATGTGGAATTAAATCTGGCAAGGGCTATCAGAGACAATAAAGGGCTTTTTTTCCAGTATTAGCACTAGAAAAAGGAAAAGTAGGGAAAATGTGGGACCACTGATGAAAGACATGGGCACACTAGTGGCAAAAGACTCAGAGAATGCAAAATTACTGAAGGCCGCCTTTGCTCCAGACTTCACTGCTAAAGCCAGCCTTCATGAACCCTGGACTATGGAGATAAGGCGATGTCTGGAGACAAGACTCTCTTGCGGAGAGCTCTTAGTTTAGCGGGACACCCTATGGAGAACAGAAGTCCCTGAGGACTGGAGGAGGGAAAACATCACTCCGTTCTTCAAGAAGGGCTAGAAGGAGAACCCATAAAACTACAGTCTGGTTAGTCTCACCTCCATCCCTAGGAAGATGTAACAAATTGTTTTGGATGCCATCTTTAACATCTGGAAGAGAAGAAAGTTTTCTGGATTGTCAGCATGGATTCATCAAGGGGTAATCATGCTTGACTAATCTGATAGCTTTTACTAATGTCATATGTGTCTGGGTAGATGAGGGGAGAGCAGCGGATATTATCTACTTTGACTTCAGAAAGGCCTTTGATAATGTCCTCGTTAGGAAAATCATGCAGTGTGGGTTGGATGAGTGGATGGCGAGCTGTCAAGAGCTAGTGGTGTGACAGAGCTCAGGGAGTAATTATCAACTTTTCAAGGTTGAGTTGGAGACCTGTGCTCAGTGGTGTTCCCCAGGGCTACGTACTGGATCTAGTCTTGTTCAACATATTCATTAATGACCTGGCTGAGAGGCAAAGCATCTTCTCAGACATTTTGCTGATGATACAAAGCTGGGAGGAGTAGCTGACACACCAGAGGGCTGTGCTGCCATCCAGCATGGCCTGGACAGACTCGACAGTTGGGCAAAGAGGAACCTAATGATTCTCAGCAGGAGCAAGTTTAGTGTCTTACACCTGGGCAGGAGCAACCCCAAGAATCAGTACAGGTTAGGGGTACAACTTTTGAAGAGTAGCTTTGAAGAGAAATATCTTGTACTCCTGGTAGACAGTAAGCTGACCATGAGCCAACAGTGTACCCTTGTTGCCCAGAAGGCAAATAGTACTTTGGGGTGCATTAAGGCGGCTGAGGCCAGTAGGTATAGAGAGGTCATCCTTCCCATCTACTCTGCTCTATTGAAGCCGCATCTGGAGTACTGCATCCAGTTCTGGGCTCCCCAGTTCTGAGAGACAGGAAACTACTGGAGTGAGCAGAGTGGAGAGCAAGGAAGATTTCTAGGGGCCTGGAGCATCAATTTTATGAGGAAACATTGGGAGAGCTGGGACTGTTTAGCCTTGAGAAGAATGAGAGGAGACCTGATCCACACCTATAAATATCTGTAGAGTGGCTGTAGGGAGGGTGGTACCAGAGTGTTTTCAGTTGTGCCCAGTGACAGGACAAGGGGCAACGGGCATGAGCTTTCTCATTAAGATATGAGAAACTTCTTTTTACCATGTGCTCTAGAACATAGATATTGTGGAGTGTCCTTCTCTGGAGATACTCAAATCCCGCTTGGATGCAGCCCGGTGCAATGTGCTGTCATGCTTGGGCAGCAGGGGCTGGACTTGATCTCTTGAAGTCCTTTCAAACTGCAATGATTATGTGATTTCATGAGCTATTGGTATTTACAGTAATGGGTTAGCGTTTGCGTGGTTACGTATTTATCATTAGATTGAAGATTCACATCTGCTGTGTATGACAGTGTTTATTTTTGCCTTCCATAGGCTTGGAGTTCACCTAATGTGCATCTCCCCTGTAAGTATTTCTGGTCAGACTGAAATGTTGCCAAAACACACAGGGCTGTATTTGTTCTAGACAGCATTATCCCCTGGAGTTGTGTGAAATAAATATCTCTGCAGTTTAGTAAATCAAAACTGGACTTTTCAGAAGCCTTAGAATTAGCTTTTTCTTCCAGGGGTATCACTGCACTGTAACTTTTTCTGAAGAATCATGCACAAAACTTACACTCTCTACATTATATCTACAGAATGTATCTTGTAATAATTAATGAAGTCAAGATTATGCTAAAATCTATATAGCTAGAGAGATTCTTTGCATAGGGATCGCCCCTGTGTTGGTAATTACTGGAAAATGTCTTTAAAGAGGCTATTGGGAAAACAACAAAATACAAAAACAATTTACATAAGTAATGACAACAAACCTGCCTGGATGTGTTCCTGTGCAACTTGGTCTAGGTGGTCCTGCTCTGCCAGGGCCTTTGGACTAGATGATCTTTCGAGGTCCCTTCCAATCCCTAATGCACTGTGGTGCTGCGGTACTGTGATGTATAAAGATGAATGCATTTTTAAGAACTGTAAGTGCTGGTTACGTTTGTCTCCCTGCTCCCTTCTTACATATTAAATATCCTGCACCCATGATGCGTTTGCCATATATCCAAATGCAGTCCCAGCTCAGGAGACAAACCTGTTTTCACTGAATATGACAAATGTCAGTGAGAAAAGCTTAATGCATTACCATCCTGGGTGCATAAGGTGGACCTAGACAGAAAGGGTCATGGCCCTTTGAATTTTTTTGTACTTACAGATTACAAAGACAATCAGTACATAGTTGCATCTCTTTAACTGCCAATTGCAGCAACAGAGCTTTGCTTACAATAGCTTCATGTTAGAAAAGAAAGCAGTAGAAAGAAAAGAAAATAGTTTTCTTCTCAAGAGAGTTAACTGCATTAGAAGTTTGAGCTGGTGGGAGAGCAGTGTTGTAAGATGACAGAAATACAGACAGAAAGCCAAGCCACAAATAACTGCAATGTTGTGATCCCTGGCGCTCCAATGAGGAAAGGAAAAAAAAAAACCTCCTTGCTGAGAATTCACAGAGGGCAGAGGAAACACAATGGGTGAACCACAACATGGAAAATGGGTTCCAGACTATGATGTTCTAGTGACGCAAGCTGAAAAAGGTGCTGTGGCACAACTGTGCTTTCCTGAAACCTGGTAATAGTCATTTCTATAGGCAAAAAACCACATGAAGACAGTGAGTAAGGGAAATTTTAATACTAAACCAGACTGAAAAAACTGCAATGCAAACTCTTTTCAGAAAGCTATTCATGTGTGAGCGGAAAACAATGAGGCCTCATCCACAACTGAAGCTGATGGAGTACATGGTGGACATTTTGCTAAACAGCTGGAAGAAGAAAGAGAAAAGAAGGGAAGGGGAAAAGATAAGTAACCTTGTAAAATGTTAAAAAAAAAAGCAAGTGCTTGGGTGAAAGTAAAATGGTAACAGGGGAAGTTTAAGGACTACATTGACGATAGACATAGGTAAATTTCCATTTAGAATCTATGATGATTCTAAATGGAAATAAGGGTTGTTTCTCAAAATGGATTAATTCAGGAGTCAAGTCTTGGATCAGGCACCTGTATATCTATCAAAGTTAGTGTAAAGCCAGATGCTCTGCATCCTCTGTCAGCTTTGTGAAGGATTGATCTCTACTAAGTGATATGCAATTCATCCAAATAAATTAAATTTTTGCTTTTATTGATGAAAAGACATGCCTTGCTGAAGTTAGACAATCTGAATCACAGACACTAGTGAGAGATCTGGGAGCTGTTTTTATCCTTTTGTCTTTATGGAATACCTTTTTCCATAAATGTTGAATATGATTCTTGGGTAGGATTATTGCAGGAGAAGACTGGCTGATAAGTCATCCCTGTCTGCAGATGCCAGTAAGAAATGTATCGTGTAGTTGTTTTGAATGTTTTTACCACGGTGACAGAAGAGGTGGGAGACTTACGTTTCTCTCCATTAGTATTGCAAACTGTCAGCTTGTTCTGAGGTTCCAACCTCATATCCACATAAAGAAAGTATTATTAAAGTGTGAATGAAAGGTAGTCCCTTTCTGATTACCTGCAATTTTTCTTCTTGTTTTTGGTGGCTAAAACAACAAAACAACAAAAATTGTCAAATTCTTTCTGCAGAATTACCTCCTTCCCTGAGCTGGCAAACTTACACAGAGTAAGGTATGATTTAATTTGATGTTTTCATACCTGTCTACCTTGAGCACACTGTGTTTGTGTGATTTTCCCTATTAATGACAAGAAAGGTCTGAAGAGGAGAAGGCTCTGGGGGCATCTTCTGGAAACATTTCCATATATAGGGGCCTATAAGGAGGCTGCAGAAGAAGTGTACGCTCATGAAATGATAGGATGAAGGGTAATGATTTAAAACTAGAAAGGAACAGATTTAGGCTGAACATCAGGAAAAGTTCTCTATATGAAGGTTGTGGATCACAGGAGCATGTTGTCTAGAGAGGTGGTGGAGACCCCATTCCTGGAAACATTCCAGGTCAAGCTGGAAGGGGGTTCTGGGCCATCTGTTAGAGCTGTCTCTGCTTGTTGTAGGGAAGCTGGACTAGATGACCTTTGGGTGTTCCTTCCAATCCTATGATTCTGTGATTCTATGAGAAATTAATTTGCTGCAGTGGTGGTGAATCATGAATTTCAATGAATGTAGTCAACACTGATAACGTGTTGTTCTTTCTGACCAACAGAATACCTTTAGCATCTCCGCATGTAATGCAAATCTCTCCACTGAAGAGACTAGAGTCTTCTATTGGGAAGTCCACACACACGTATGGAAATGAGAAAAAGAGATCATGCCAGGTGTAAGAAGAATGCTAATATCTTACTGAGGAGACTTTGCATGAAAATACATGGTAAGCAATTTGGAGTGATAAGAAAACATTGCAAACTGGTGTCCATTACTATGTCATTCATGGACATTGGAAGAAGGTATGCTGCTTACATGTTTGATCCTTGGATGAGTGGACACATGATTCAGCAGTGAGCCAAGTACATACACAACTGGAAGACCAAAACTTTAACTCAACATGTTTGGTGTGTTATCCCAATAACCTATATTGCCATATATATCGCTACACTTGAACTAATCAGGTGCTTTAAGCTATTTTTGTGCCTAAGTGCTTTATAGAATTTGGGTATTCTGGATTTTCATTAGTTAAACATCAAAATGTTTAACAAGTGACTCTGAAAACTGAAGTCTATGATGCAATTACAGAATGATTAAGTCAGTGTATCACAGTAAGCAGGAAGAGAGAACATTGTTATCAAAGATTACTGGGAAATTTATGTATATCCCTTGTTCCTTTCTTATCAGTTAAATTGCATAGTTGGAAAGTTATTGTTAGTTTTATCAATGATGGGTTTTGTGTTATTAGGAAGTAGAAAGAGTACACATGAGAGGTTATTGATTGCAAAGCCAAGTGAAACAGTAATTTTCCTAGTAAAATATACACGTTGTTCAATACACAATTAACATTCTTAAACCTCAACAAAGCTTATCTCACTTTTGTTTAGTATGCAGTAGAAAAATGTTTTGTTTTCTTGAAGTCTTAATAAACTAGTTAAATCAATAATTAACTCACTCTACAAAGAAGCAGAATCAATAATATTTTCATTGCTTTACCTGAAATTAAATTTTTATGTCAATGATATTATTCTGACATCTTTAATTTTAGTAAAGATGAAAAAGATCCCATTTTTAAGCCATTCATTTTTATTTTTTCTGAGTTGAAATTAATAGAAAAACAAATGTGTGGAAAAATCAAAATCGAGGGCCATTATGGGAAATTCAAATCACTTGACATTGCAGCTGTTTAACATTCTGTTCCCTGACAACCAAAGACATTTTATGGGACAAAAAGGAGAAGAGGTGTGCTAGACCAAAATCTTGACTGAGAGTCATTCCCATTGTATTGGATGGCACAGAGAATGAGCATAAGGTAATCAGAAATTTGTTTAAAAACCTAACAGATCAAATACACCTGCACAGTAAATATGAGAGGCAATAAGGCAGGAAATAGTTTCATGTGCAGTGCACAAGGAATCTATATACTTTGAGATTCACAAAGGAGTGCAGCCAGAGTTTCTGTGGAAAGCAACCAAGGCCCCTATTAACTAATTACTCATCTATGAGAATAAAACCAGTAGGACTGCCTAGAAAGAACATAATTTTCATCTACATAAAGATGCTGAATGTGTACAAAAGCACTTACAAGAAATTTAATTGAACGCAATGGGAAGATTGCTGCTGACCTCGGTATCCTTTGGTTTAAACATAATACTTGTGAAGAAGAGCTTCCATTAGATGGTGTTCACTTACTTTTTCATAGCTTTAAATTTCATTACTTTAGATATGCATGATTGGCGTAGTATAATAATGCTTGGGGAGCAGAGGTTTCTAAATTGTTTAACCATAAAAATAATTTAATAAATGTTATAACTAACGGAGACAGTTTAATTCTAATAATTAAGAACTGAAAAAGTATCTAATTATGAGTAGTCACCTACTCACAATTAAATTGTATTTACATTTTTAATGGCACATAGAACTTGTCAGTACTTGTTAAGTCAAATGTCATGTAGTTTATTTTTAACCCTCTTGTCTCATGTCTTGCAGGATGAAGTCACATATACAGACATTGGTTATGTTTTAGAGGTGGTCTATGCCTTTTGGTTGACAGCATTTTAATTTCTAAAGGTCTTTTCCAACAGCTCCTGTAAGAAACTTCACAAACATATGAAGTGTATGCAACAGCTTCTTGTTATTAAGTGAATATATTCCTTTATCTTATAGGCTGCAGGGGCATTATGAGGATAGGAGGCTCTCATATAAGGTGATTTTCAACAGGGTAGAGCAAATGTCACTGAGGTGACTGAAAATAACTCTAGCTACACAGTACTCTTATTGCTTGAGTCCTAGTACTATGGATTTTATGAGAGTAATTTACAATATTCTTATAAAATTTCAGACAGAAACACACAATTTCCTCATCCCTGCAAATACATGTATGCATTACTGTTTATGTAAGCAATTTTGATAAAATTAAAAACACAAAAGTGAAATATTACTGGAGATGCTAAAAATGGTAATAATTCGTTAGGTATTTACTGAAACAATTTGAAAAGAACACCTGGAATTATGAAGGTGTTATTTGCACAATTCAGGCAAATAACTTCAGGCACTGTGATTTTTATTTTTTTTATGATTGAGCTACTTATACTTTAATGAGAAAAACCTATTCCTTATTCTTCCAATACTCTGTGTTTATCAAGCACATCTCTCTTTCATCATTTATTCCCTTTCACTATGCCTAATGAAAACTTACCATGATCCTGATCTCTTCTTTCCAGCAATGAAATCTCAGTAACAAATCTTGCTTCTATTTTATTTGGGTTTAAATTTTATTTCTGTCTTGTTATTTTTTCATTAAAAAAGAAATAATCTGAGACATTTAGTGTCTGAAGTTGAATTCCATATATGCTGACTGTCATTTTCCAGGTTCTTGGTATCACAGTATCACAGAACATTAGGGATTGGAAGGGATCTTGAAGGATCATCTAGTCCAATCCCCCACCACAGCAGGATCACCTAGGCCAAGTTGCACAGCAACACATCCAGATGGATTTTAAATGTCTCCAGAGAAGGGTGTTGTTCTCTCCACAACACCCCAGGCAGCCTGTTTCAGTGCTCTGTCACTGTGAAGAAGTTCCTTCTGATATTTATATGGAACTTCCCATGTTCCAGCTGACACCCATTGCCCCTTGTTCTATCACCGGATGACAATGAGAAGAGCCTGGCTCCATCCTCCTGACTCCCACTCTTCATATATTTATAAACATTAATGAGGTCACCCCTCAGTCTCCATTTCTCCAAGCTCAAGAGACCCAGCTCCCTCAGCCTGTCCTTATCACGGAGGTGTTCCACTTCCTTCATAATCTTTTTGGCTCTGCGCTGGACTCTTTCTAGCAGTTCTGTGTCCTTCCTGAACTGAGGGACCCACAACTGCACACAATACTCCAGATGTGTTCTTACCAGGGCAGTGTAGAGGTGGAGGAGAACCTCTCTGTAACCACCCTGCTTCTGATCCACCCCAGGATGCTGTTGGCCATCTTGTCCACAAGGGCACAATGCTGGTATAGAGTCACAAGAATTATTTATCAATAATTATTAAGTAATTCCTTTACAAGCCTGCTCTGTCATACCTCAGTGTTTATATTACATGATAAATACGGTTGCATAAAATTACCTTAAAAACCATTTTCAAATTGAGGCATGATTCTCAGGCCTGGGAACTAAATGTTGTGCTTAGTGTATCTCTGTTTCTTAAATAACTATAGAAATTGAAAGAAATAAGTTTTTTCCTTTCCATATTTCAATACATGGTAATCGGAAAACAGTTCAGGCAGCCAAGCGCACTCATTTCTATATCCTAAGTCCTTGGGCATTGTCTGTTTTGATTTTGGCATGGTAGTATTGCTGTGTCACAGCCTCACTTACGATGTTTCATTGGCTGAGAATGTAGAACATGTGGTTTTGGCTGGAGTCCTTCCTGAACTAGCTGAGACATTGTTGCATAAAGCACCAGGGGTATTATTCTGCTTTATAATCCACTGACCTCAGAGCCAGGAGTACTGAACCATACAAGTGGTAATGCATGTGTTATGGTTTTGCTTGGCTGGAAAACTCTTTGGGCATATCATGATTTTATCCTGGCAGAACAAAGCATGAAATATAATGAGACTTGGGTAACTTCCAGTCTCTGTGTGCATGTACTGTTTTTCTCCCTAAAGAAACAAATGGAAGATGAGAAGGTGCTTTACGTACCGTTGTGAATGTTCCTTAACTGCAGCTAAATCAAAATCTTTTGAGATCAGTTTTAGGACTCTGCTTTACTGACCAGCACTAGAACATGCTCAGTGTGAACTGGGATAGGTAATAGTGCTCTGTAATGCTAGAAACTAATAATGCTACTAGCTAACAGTTTCTGAGTTTTGGTAGCTACAAGAAGGGGCAGAATTTAAATCTGGCTGCCATGTATTTGTATGCTGGTCATTCTGTTGGTTCTCTTCTACCTGCTTAACTTTTTCCTTAATTTTCCTAACACAGGAAAAGAAGAACTAGAATAAATAGAGCTAAATACAATTTTTCATATTATTTCTTAAAGTGGGTTATTTACATGTACATCTGCTTGCTTTATTTGTCATGAGTAGAAAATTCAATCACAATATTTTTCAGTATCGGTTGAAATTCTTTTATAGTCTCTCTGAAATAGTTCTGAATGCTGCACAGTTCCTTGTCAATTGTTGTGGGGTCAAACACCACTCAGCAATGTTACTGCCTTCCTGAGGCATTTAAAGAAATAAGATATTATTTACCACTTAATAAATAATCAAGATGTAGATCTTACAGAGGTAATAATAATAATAAGATTGCTTATTAATTAATTTATAACCATCATGGTCTATTCTAGCAGCAAACAAAATTGTAGATGATGTATTTGTATACAGTATAATGTTTATAATGTCCAAGTTTATGTGGACTTTACATACAAGTTTAGTCCTTGGTTTTGGGCTAAAACTGGACTGTAATGTAGCGTGAATATGTGATTGATATGAATGAGTTTGTGATTTCACATATGTGGATGATGCTAAGACTGTTCTTGAGCATTAGAGGACATGAAACAGCACAAACAGTAACAGCATAGACAAGAGAATCCTTGCTGGGATTGGTCACCGGAGCAGTTTAATTTATAGGCGCACATGTTGAACGTATGACCAAGTGCTTGTTTAACACCTGAATTCCACTCTGAGCTATTTAAAAGTTATTCCATTATCAATGGATTCTGGCATTTGGTCTGGCCCTGTTACGAGGAAAGCAAAAATTATCTTAGGTTAAACAGAATTACAGGCAAGCTAAACCCACCTCAACAACAAAACAGAAAAGCAAGCAGGTTAAACTACAGAAGGTAGCTTTGGGTAGCAAACTAAAAACAGGGACTCCATGTGTGTTAGGAAAGAGTTTGAAGAAGAAAAGATTTGAAGCAGTAATGATTTTCCCAGCCAAAATCTAGGCCACATAGTCAGCCAAAGAATGATGAATCAGTACAATATACCAAGTTCTGGACAACATAAGTAAAGAACTATCACAAATTACATAAATCAGGTTATTGACGTTACAGTGATTTAAATGACTATCTGGCACATGCTTGACTTCAAGTCTGTGAGTCAGTCAAGTTAGTGAGATTAAAATTGTGCAGATTCTGAGGAAAACTGGTCAGCTCTATTCCACAGACAGAGGAGGCCTCTGCAGAGCCATGTACGAGGCTAAGAGGTCAGTGGGGTTTTTGAGAGGGCAATGGTGAGATATTTAAATGTGGTAAAGCGAGAAGCAGCTGGTTGGCACACACAGGAGACTGTCTAGCTTTCTGAGAGCACAGTGCAGTAGCACACTTGGGCAGGTTGGTCCTGCATCTGCTGCCCACCAGCACAGTGCAGCAAACAGGCAGTGTCCTGTCATCCTGCCCAGCAGCCTGCAGTGCAGAGTGCACAGAAAGTGTGTCCAAGCTCTGCCCACTCTATCTGCTCTACCCAGGAGCAATGGCTTCCATCCAGAAGAAGGTCTTGGCCTCTTTATGTGCTGCCACCACCACAACTAACACAACCATTCAGATTGAGCTTCAGAGGAGACATGCAGCTGCCCAGGCATCACTGGATCCAGCCATCACATGCTGGAATCAGATGGTCAGCCAGTGAGGACAAAGCTGAAGATCCACCCGAGAAGCTGCCAAGGGTAAGGCAGTCAGCACAGCACATTATGACTACTTCTACCAAGAAAAAGAGAAGGATGGTTCTCTCCTGAGATGGACAGAGGGCCCTGTATACTGATCTGACCCATCCCACAGGGAGGTCTTCTGCCACTCTGGGGTCCATGTTAGAGGCATTAGAAAGAAACTCCCTGCTCTAATACAGCCCTCTGATTATTACCCACCGTTGGACATACAAGTTGGAAGTTATGATCTAGAGGGAAGAAGTACATAATCAGGAGCACAAGTGGTGTTTTACTCAGTCCCTTTGGTGGCAAGTAAGAACACCAAAAGGAATGAGAAGCTCATCACATTAACATATGTTTCAGAGACTGGAGTCATCAGTGGAATTTTGGTTTTTTTGGCCATGGGGATGTTTACAAGGCACCAGTCTGCTGAAGTCAGATGGAGCTGAGCTCTTTCAAAAGGGAGAATGATTCTTACTAATGAGTTGCTAGAGCTCATTGAGAGGTCTTTAAACTAGGTGAAACCATAAATGAAACCAGGCTCAGTACAGATGAGCTTGGAGTTGGCATGCAATCATTGGGTTTTGTTTCAATAGCCCAACCCCAGTGCATCTACACCAATGCATGCAGCATGTGTAGCAAGCAGGAGCCATTGTACAACAAGGTAACCACGACCTATGACCATCACTGAAATGTGTTGGGATGACTTTTGTGACTGGAGTACTGTAATGGATGGCTCTAAGTTCTTCAAAAGGATAGGGAGAAAGGAGAGGTAGTGAGTGACCCTTTACATTTTGATTGTATACAACTCAACAAATTTGGTGATAATGTCAAGTGCTTATGTGTAAGGATGAAGGGGAAGGCCATTAAGGCAGATATCCTGTTGGGACCCTTATCCACCTCTCCATCCAACCAGTGGCTGGTAGAAGTCTCACAGTCTCTAGCTCTTGGTTTCTTGGGAGACTTCAACTTACTTGATATGTGCTGGAAATAAAACACAGCTAGAAAACAGTCTAAAACAGTCTAGAAGGTTCCTCAAGAGTGTGGAAGATCAGGTCTTGACGCAGCTGGTAATTTGACATACTGAGGAGGTGCCTTGCTACCAGGGGAGATGTTTACACAGAAGGTCTAGTGGGAGATTTGGTGATCGTGGGCTTAGTAATCAAGTACTTGATCCTTGGTGAAGTAAGGAGGGTGTCAACAAAACCAGCAAAATGGACTTCTGGAAAGCAGACTTTATCTGTGCAGGGCACTGACTGAGAAAGTCCCTTGGGAGATACTTCTGAAGGACAAAGGGATCCAGGAAGACTGGACATTCTCCAGAAATGTACAGTTAAAGGCACAAGAGCAGGTTGTCTCCACGTGCTGCAAGATGACCTATAGAGGAAGATGACTTGCTGGGTCTCAGGAAAAAGAGGAAAGCTAATTGTAGAATATGCATGGAGTAAATGAGAATCTTACAATCTGGCAACAGTAGTGAAGGACAACAAGCATTGTTTCTACAAATACTTCAATGGCAAAAACAGACTCAAGGAGAATCTCCATTCCTTCCTGGATATGGAGGGGAACATCATCACCAAGGTTGACAACAAGGCCAAGGTACTTAATGTCTTCTTTACCTCAGTCTTTAATGCCCAGGAAGGTGGTGGAGGCCCCATCCTTGGAGATGGATAAGGCTCTGTCCAGCCTGATCTAGGGTGGGGTGTCCCTGCCTATGGAGGGAAGTTGGAACTGGATGATCCTGTGATCCCTTCCAACCCTGACTGACTGTATGACTTGGTCTAGGTGACCCTGCTGTGTCAGGGGGATTGGACTAGCTGATTTTCTGAGGTCCCTTCCAATTCCTAATGATTCTATGATTCTATAGGGTATTCAGCCTCCTGAGCTGGAAGACAGAGATGAAGAGCAGGATATGCTGTTCATAATCCAAGAGAAGCAGCTAATGGCTTGCTCATTAGATCTCATGAGTTGGGCCCCTCAGTTTAAGAAGTACACAGAACTGCTAGAGAGAGTCCAGCGCAGAGCCACAAAGATGATGAAGGGAGTAGAACACCTCCCTGATGAGGAAAGGCTGAGGGAGCTGGGTCTCTTGAGCTTGGAGAAATGGAGGCTGAGGGTGACCTCATTAATATTTATAACTATGTGAAAGGTGAGTGTCAGGAGAATGTAACCAGGCTCTTCTCAATGTCATCTAATGATAGGACAAAGGGCAATGGATGTAAGCTGGAACATGGGAAGTTCCATATAAATACCAGAAAGAATAACTTCACAGTCAGGGAGACAGATTACTGGAACAGGCTACCTGAGGTGTTGTGGAGTCCCCTTCTCTGAAGACGTTTAAAATCCGCCTGGATATGTTCCTGTGTGACTTGATCTATGTGATCCTGCTGTGGTGGGGGAATTGGACTAGATGATATTTCAAGATCCCTTCCAATCCGTAATGTTCTGTGATTCCATGAAGTCCATGGGCGCAGAGTCACTCCACCCGAGAGTGCTGAGTGAGTCGGTGGACAAGCTTGCCAAGCCATTCTCCATCATTTATCAACTCTCCTGGCTAATAGGGTTGGTCCCAGATGACTGAAAACTTGCTAGTGTAACACTCAGGCACAAGAAGGAGCAGAAGGGTGATCCAGGCATCTACAGGCCTGTCAGTCTGACCTTGGTATAGGGGAAGATGATGGACTCATAGAATCATTCAGGTTGGAAAAGACCCTTTGGATCATTGAGTCCAACCACTCTACAAGTTCACTCCTGAACCATATCTCCCAACACTACATTTAGGCGTCTTTTAAACTCATCCAGGAATGGTGACTAAAGCACCAGCATGGGCAGCCCATTCCAGTGCCTCACCACTCTGTGAAGAATTTTTTTCCTAATGTCTAATCTAACCCTACCCTGTTGAAGCTTGAAACCCTTCCCTCTGGTTCTGTCTCTAAGTACCTGTGAGAAGAGACCAGCATCTCTACAATGCAGAGGGAAAAGCTTTGTTGTCTTTTACAAATTCATGAAGGAAATTTGTAGTCAAGTCTCTTCTCCCATGTCACTAGTGATAGAACAAAAGGAAACAGCAAGTTGTGCCATGGGAGGTTTAGATTAAACATTAGGAAAAAATTCTTCACTGAACCAGTGAACAAGTATTGAAATGAGCAGTCTAGGGAGATGGTGGGTCATCATTCTTGGAGGTGTTAAAAAAAACTTGTAGATCTGGTGCTTGAAAACATGGTTTAGTGGGCATTCTGACATTGGGTTGACTTGATAGAGTCCTCTTCCATGTGATTCGATAATTGTATGAAAATAATTATTTATTTTCCTATTACTTGATTAAATTATAATTCCCTTTCCCCTTTATTTCAAATGAAAAACAACCTTCCCATTGATTGTGTGCATTTTTTAAATATAAACTCAGTGTCTTCCTACACCTTTATACAACATATATACATAGCCTCATGACTGGATAACATTAGTAGAAGATGTATATATCAAGGGTATATGTGCGTGTAGTTTTTTTTTTCTGGTAATGAAGTATAAAGCTCTTACGTTTTCAAGCTGTGTTAGACAAGAACTTCTCCATCCTGCCAACTCTATTCTCTGTAAGATTAGGAGGAAAGTACTACTATGAAGCAGTTTCTAATCTGGAACCAGATGCCTTCAAACGTTTCTACAGGGCATCCAGCACAGTCCATGCTAAATTTAAAGTTTCTGGCTAGTCTGTTTGATCAAAGCTGGAATGTACTGCAGGAAGGGCAGGAATTCTGGCATAACTCAAGTGCTGCTTGTGCCTCAGTCTTCCTGATGGACTTCCATAGCATGCAGAGTCTTGACTCTGGCATGGTTTAGAAACTAGTTCTTTCCCACTCTTGCAAATCAGCCATAATGAAGAGTGAAGAGTTACCCTATGCTTCTACAAGAGTCATACTACTTGTGCAAAGCAGTAGCTCTCATAACCCATGTGGAAATATTATTTTAAAAATTTTTGTTATTGATGCTGTTGAAGCTACAGTGTCACACAGATTTTTCTGCTTTGTGTAGCAGGTACTCTTGCTGAGTACTGTGTTTGAATCACTGCTTCTTTGCTTGTCTCAACTGGAAGATGTTCTTTGTGCATGTCATAATGACCCGCCTTGCTGACTCATTTGATTCAATCTTGTGAAAAGGACAACGTTACTCTCTCGAGTTAGTAAATCGGACTGTGTTGAGTTGGGTGATATACTCACTAGCTTTATAAACAAATGCCGTTTGCCTTGTATTTTTATCCGCTTTTAAAACCAGTTCTTCATCTGCAAATGGGATACACTTCTTTCTGTCCAATTACTACATATGAGATGTTGTGTGCAATTAACCTTGTGTGGCAGTGTCTAAAGCTAACCTTTCTGGTCACCACCGGAGCAAAGCCCAAGAGCAGGACAGGGGACACGTGAAAATGTTTTGTTTCCAGTAAAGTGCTGTGCAACAGAGCAAGAACGTGGGAAGGGAATTCTCCAGCAGTAACAAGATCCTCAAATTACATGACTAGTCTCTGATGGAGATCCAGCTCCTGTGACTCTAGAGCTGATTGAATTATCTCAGAAAGAGCCCAATAGCTATGTTTCCTATGTCACAGACAGTTCCAAACATTATACAGCAAAATGTAGCTGTATGCAGTAGTACAGAAAGACTATTTGGATGGGCTTGTGATGGACTGCAGTGTAAACATAGCAACATCTCCCGCAGATGAGTTATTTCCTCTGTAGTTTATCCATGTATCACTGATTTTGAAAATGACATATTATTAAAGCAAAAACTGAAAAGGACTCCAAATTCCTTTATTATCCCTGAAATTCCTTTACTATTTCTGAAATGCCTTTATTATCCCTGAAGTTGTCACTGATCCAAAGAAAAGCCCAAACATTCTGGAATTTCTTTCCCCCATGGTTTTGGCAGTGATATAGTATTGCTGAAGCTCTAAGTCTGTTAAATGTCTGGAGCAGCCACTTCACTTTGTGTCTGATCCAGCAACCTGGTATGATTTGTGCAATCTAGTATGGCAAGAATTAACATGACACATCTGAGGAAATGTGAGACCAATCTCACAGCTAATAAAACAGAACACTACAAATGTTATTTTCTTTGTTTATGCAAGACATAGATTAAGGCTGAAAGATCTGTAAGGTCTGGGCAGTGCCAACTCTTAAAAAGAGGTAGGAGGGTGTAATAATTTTCTTCTTTCACCTGCTCATTTTTGCCCACAGAAAGACCAGGCCAAATGCAGAGCATGCTGCCTTGTTTTCAGTGTACAGCTGTTCATAGCAGAAGTGCATAGAATCATGGAATCATTAAGGCTGAAAGAGACCTCCAGGATCATCAAGTCACACAGACAAGCCAACGCCAGCGTAACTACTAAACCTTGTTTCCTAGTGCCACATCTATGCATTTCTTGAACATGTCCAGGGATGGCAAATCCACCACCTCTCTGGACAGCCCCTTCCAAAACCTGACCACTCTTTCAGTGAAGAAATTTTTCTAATATCTATCACCAGTGACTTTGGAGAAGAGATCCTCCTCCCACCTCTCTACAACCTCTAGACTAAACAACCTTACATACACCAACCACGTGGCGTAAGACCTGCCCTCCTGGCCCTTCACTACCTTTGTTGCTCTTCTTTGGACATGGTCCAGCATCTCAATGTCCTTCTAGTATTGAGATGTCCAAAGCTGAACACAATACTTGATATGAGGCTTCACTAGTGCTGAGTACAGAAGAGAGCGATCTCTTCTCTAATCTTGCTGTCCACACTGTTTCTGATGCAGAAGTAGGATGAGAACTCTGTGAGTGAAGGCCATGCATGCACTCTAGCATCTAAGTTGCACTTTTTCCATCCGGGTGAGTGGTAAAAGCACCCTTTTACCTAGCCAAAAGATCATGGATATTCTTGCAGAATGCTTCCTGCCACATTCTTAGTCCTGGGGACCTTCTAACTCTGGTTTGTTGCTGTTAAGGCTCAACTTTGAGACATTGAGGCTACAGAAACTCAGACTGTAAGGTATTGCAGTAAAAACGATGTATTTTTCACTGCGTATTTTTTCTCTGTGCATGACAGGTATGGTCTGCTGAATACCTGCTGCTAGGTGTCTGTTGGAGGAAAGGGATAGAAGGCATTATGCTGGGCAAGCATGCTGTATTCTGGCTTCGCGTTGAAGCTTTAGCATAAAGACATTTTTACAAAGAGTTTCAACTGTTTGCAATAGACTAGAGATCATGCTTCTACGGTGTGTGGGAGATGCTTAACTTGTTGTTTTGCTGAGAAAGTCTTAAAACCACAGATTTAAATCCACCTGGATATGCTTTACATCCCATAAAAACATAAAGACTGAGATTTTTGTTTTGTAATCAAGCAATCATGTGCCTACTTGGCTAGAAATGAAATGAAATAACTTGGATTTTGAGCTCATTCCCCTGTAATTTTTCTGCATTTTGCAGAGAGTTATAAAAAATAAGTTGACATGAATCTTGAGGAGAGAGATTATCTGTCCTTCTAGAAATATGTATAGTGTATTTTTAAAAGCTGTCAGCAGCAAAAACTTCACTGTCTTCTGCAACTGATTCCAAGCTTCATTGTTCCTAGGGCTAGAAAGACTTTTCCAGTAAGTGGCCTGAATCTTTCTTCCAATAGATTATTTCTTGTGTTTATGATTATTCTATGTGATTATTTTTGCACTAAACCGGCATGTATTTAAAGACTTTCCTCACCTGCATCTGGCTATGCCATATGTTAAACAGTTCTAATTCTGGTTCTCCTCACACTGTTTCTAGAGCTCTGATATTAATTCTTTTCTTGTGTGTGTCCTGCATAGGTAATCTACACGTTTTTCTGAAGAGCATTTCTGAGGACCATGTGTAGTATTTCGTCAAAAGCCTAACTACTGATCAGTAAAGCAGAAGGCAGTACTTGTGGATAAACATCTGAGTATGGCATTTGTCTGTTTTTCTGCAAGAGCATTACTTTGTTGACTCATATTCAGTAGTGATTCACTGTAATCTGTTCTTGGACAAAACACATAAACAAGTTTTATCTATAAGCATAATCTTATATGAGACATCCTATATATTGATATTTTCACTTCAAGGCTTAGAAAGCTTCTGATTCATGGGAAATCTTGATGGTATTTAGTTCTGGACTGAATGAAGAAAAAAATCTACTCTTTCAGCTCAGGTACAAGAGTGAAATGTTGGTAGCATTACTTAGCCCCTTTATGCTAAGTTACTGCAAGCTTTGCTATGTCTGTATGTGACAGTGCTAACCTATCAGACTGGATGCCACAGTGCCTGATAAAAACAACGTGCTAGTGAAGTGGCTAAGTCTGGAAGCTGATCAGCTTTTATTTTTCCTGAAGCCTGGGAAGGCAAAGAACAACAGTAAACACGCACATGTTTGTAGTCTAAACTTTATACATAGTGTTTCTGCTTGCCGGAATAGCACACACTGAAGTTTCAAGCAATAAAGGCTCAGGTTTTGACAACAGCAAGCTGTACCGAGCCTGGGAAGCCCAGACAACTACGGAGTGGTAGGAAGCTGTGTACAGCTGTCATTTCTCTGTATGGCTGCTGCTTGTGTTCAGGCTCAGTAGTCGCTCAGAGCCAGAAGACTCAGATGTTGCCATGCTGGATCCCTAACTGTAGTTACAGTGTACAACAACACTTTAAAGACTAATGAAAGATGGAAATAAGAGATCCTGTAAAAACTTGTGTCTCGGTTGCCTGTTTCAATAAAAGTTTATTAAAAACTGGCTGCAGCAGGGAGTGGAAGTGAATTTTGCTGAATCAATGAATAATTCAATTTTAGAAGGCATAGAAAATTCAGATGGGATTAAGACTGCTACACTTGCGAAAATATTTGTATCATCCTTCTTGCAGAATTGAAGAGGAATATCAATTCCCTTAGACAAAGAAGGAAACTGAATCTTGATTGATTACATGTGACATGGGTGCTTCAGTCTATGATAAAGGAGGAAATGGTGTTTTTAATTCCAGATGCATTTGCTAACTGTATGGATTCCTTACAACATTTATTAAATGTTTCTCATTTCAAATGATGGAGGTGCTTACTCCGTGTATGCCCTATCCCAGTAATGGTCACATGTGGAATATAGGACAGAAAAGTATAAGAACAAAGTGAGTACATTTGATACTATTTCTTTCCATTACTTCATCCACCATATATTTTCAGCTCAGGAACATCAGCTGCATGTAATTCTGTGTAGTAATCTTCATTAGAATTCTATAAACTTACTTGGTGCCTCCTAAATCCATTTGAACTTTCTACATCGTAATCTTTCTTTAGCCAGAAGTTCCATGGCTCAGTTTCATGTTTTGTGTGGAAACACAAGCTTTGTTTATTTTGAGCTTGGTTCTTATTATATGATTTTTTTACTAGCATTAGTCTGAACTTAGGCAGATCGGTGTATGTTCAATAGCAGTTACCTATGAGACTATTCTGCTAGAGCAGGGGTCCTCAAACTTTTTAAACAGGGGGCCGGTTCACTGTCCCTCACACACTGTTGGGGGCTGGGCTATAGTCTGGAAAAAAATGAATGAATTCCTGTGCACACTGCACATATTTTATTTGTAGTAGTGCATAAAAAAAAGGAAAAAGAATGCAGTATTAAAATTAAGAACAATTGTAACCAACAAAACCAAATAATATTTCAATGTGGACTATGGGCCTGCTTTTGGCTAATGAGATTGTCAATGTTAGGTTCCATATTTGTCACTGCTAGTTGTAGCAAGTGATGCAAGTGTTCATCAGTTAGTCTGGATCTGATTGGAGATTTCAGATGTTTCATTTGGGAAAAAGTCTGCTCACTGACATAGGTGCTGCCAAAGATGGTTACGATTCTGAGTGCATGGCTCCTGAGATCATGATATGTCTCTAAGGGGAGAGATGCATAGAAATTAGTAAGGCTGCTTGATTTGAATGCATCTTCACGAGTCCGTAGTTCGGCCAGTTCCATTTGGTAAATCGGATCAACAGTTTCNTTGAGTACCTCTGTTACATCTGTCAGAAATGCAAAGTGCCATTTCCATTCTGCATGTTTGAGCTCTGGTACTTTGTTTTTAGAAAGCATAAAATCATAAACCTGTGGAAGTAAGTCATAAAATCATTTCAAAACTCTCCCTTGACTCAGCCAATGGACTTCTGTGTGGTACAGAATATCTTCATAGGCAACATTTAGCTCAGACAGGAATTCCTGAAACTGTCTGTGGTTTAGTGCATGAGCTCTAACAAAGTTAACACAAGAAACCACCATTTTCGTGACAGAGTCCAGCTTCGGTGATTTACAACAGAGTGCTTGTTGGTGCATGATGCAGTGTATGGCTATTGGATGTGAATGGTTGCGTTTGTCCATCTTTGTTAATACATGCAACCACTCCTTTCATGGACCCCACCATGCTAGGAGCACCATCAGTTCTCACACTGAATAGTTTACCCCAGTCCAGCTCCAAATAATTCATAGTTTGACAAACTTTCTCATAGATATCCTCTCCTGTAGTTGTTCCTTTGATGCTTTTCAGTGCAGCAAACTCCTCTGTGACTTCAAAAGAATCATGTGTCCCACGAATGAAAATTAGAAGTTATGCAGAATCACAAACATCAGTGCTTTCGTTGAGTGCCAATGAGAAATAGCAAAGTTTTTTTGAGGAGTTTTGCAACTACAGATTCAAATTTTCCCCCATTTCTTCAATCCTTCGTGTAATTGTAGGTCCTGAAAGACACACAGTACTAAATAAACCTGCCTTCTCTGGACACATCTCTTTGGCAACAGAAAGAAGACATTCTTTAACAAATTTTCCCTCTATGAATGCTCTGCAGATGCGCCCTATGAGCTTGGCAACTTGATAGCTTGCTCGAAGTGATGATATATTGAGCTTCATTTGCTTTACAAAAGTATTTTGCTGAGTTGCCAATCCATGTTTCAGTCTTAATATTTTATCTTTTCTCACTTGTCTGCCCAAAGAATCATATTTATGTTGAGTTTCATAGTGTTGATGCAAATTGTGTTCCTTGAACACAGACACTGAATTCTGGCATATCAGACAAACAGCTCTTTCTTTGTACTCTGTGAAAAAATAATCAGAAGTCCACTTTTCTTGGAATACCCTGCACTCAGAGTAAATTTTTCTTTTTTTTGACATGATGGTGTGCGCACTTCCCATTGGTGCAGGCTGGTTTGTGCTGCCTGGTTTGTGCTGCCTGGCTTGTCCTGCCTGGGAGCTGGAGGGAGGGAGGGAGAGATAGGGGAGCCGGCCACCTTGCTGATGCCACCAGCCCCCTCCTCAGGCCAGCTGTGCAGTCGACAGGAAGTCATCTGCAGCTGCTTGGTTTCCTGAGCAAGCCGCTTTGGAGAGCCTAGGGGGCCGTATCCGGACCACGGGCTGGGGTTTGAGGACCCCTATGCTGGAGGATCAAGGGTTGGAGCTCAGAGGTCGAAATTTCTTGATCTGAGATTTAAGAAGCTCTTAGGACAATCTGATGGTTTAGCTGGCTAAATCCTTCTGTGTATCTCAACCTTGGCCCTGAAATAAATGTGCTGAATTTAATAGGCCAATCAGCAGGTTTGCTATTTGTATTACTCACAGTGGGACTTACATAATTTCACCCTATGTAATTTAAACTTTGTTGTTTTACTTCTTATGTCAACAAGCCCGTAACATCCAGGGAATGATAATGGTAAATATACAGCAAATATAACAGGTTTCAAATGGTACTTGGCATGCAGCGAAGGTATTCACTTGCTCACCAGTACACTTCTGTCCTTTCACAAGAAATCATCACCAGTGGTTCTAAGAACACTGAGTGATTTAGTAGCTACAGTAGTAACCGTAGACAAAACTGAGCACATTATGAAAATGTGCCGTTCTTAATTTTTAAATATTCCCCCTGTATTTTGTCAGAGATTCTACACTTAGGTGTAAGGTCTGAGTGTTTGGAACACTAGCAATGATCTTTGCTAAAGACTGCCCAAATTACCTGATTCCTTCCTTACAACACTGAAGACAGACAAAGCAGTTAAAAGGCACCCAGATATTTCTTTCTTTGTCTTCCTTTTTAAAAGACCATACTAATGCTCTTTACAGCATTAGCTCCGTGTTTGAAGCTTAAAAAGCCCAGGTGTTTACAACTTTGATCCATTCACTAGGCTTTGGAGCTGATCAGTACCATGAGGAATGCTAACAGGGGTGTGTGCTCATGGCGCTTGTGTACTGCAGTCCTCAAGTTCTATGATGTGTCTCAGAATTTAATTTCCCTTTTCATCTTCTCCAGAATTGCATGGGTTAAGGAAGCTTAAAATAAATGTCTTTTATACATACAGGTTTTTTTCAGATGTATGCTTGCTTTACATTGAATGTTAGCAAGAACAGGGAAAACAATTTGAAGTGTTTCATTTTATGGTTTTCAGGTGCTGCTTTGTTCAGACAAGGTGGTTAGGGACAGCACAGAGGCTACTAACAGAAAGATCCTTTTATTCACAGATTCACCAAACATTAGGGATTGAAAGAGACCTCAAAATATCGTATAGTCCAATCCCCTCAACATAGCAGGTTCACCTAGACTGAGATGCACAGGAACATATCCAGGGGGTTTTTGAACTTCTCCAGAGAAGGAGACTCTCCAGCCTCCCTGGGCAGCCTATTTCAGTGTTCTGTCACCCTGACTGTGAAGAAGTTCTTTCTCATATTGATGTAGAACCTCCTATGTTCCAACTTACACCCATTGCCCTTTGTCTCATCACTAGATGAGACTGAGCAGAGCCTGGCTACATCCTCCTGACACCCACCTTTCATGTATTTATAAACATTAATGAGGTCACCTCTCACTCTCTGTTTTTCCAAGCTCAAGAGACCCAGCTCCCTCAGCCTTTCCTCATCAGGAAGGTGTTCGACTCCCTTGATCATCTTTGCGGATCTATGCTGGACTCTCTCCAGCAGTTCTGTGTCCTTCTTGAGCTGAGGGTCCCAGAACTGGAAACAATACTCCAGATGACAGGGCAGAGCAGCAGCAGAGGAGAATCTCTCTTGACCTGCTAACCACCCCAGAATACTGTTGGCCCTCTTGGCTACAAGAGCACATTGCTGACTCATGGTCTGCTAGGACCCCTGTGGTCCCTTTCTGCTGCATTGCTCTTCAACAGGTCATTTCCCAAACTATACTGGTACCTGGGGCTGCTCTTATCCAGATGTGTTTAACTGATGATAAGTTACTATATACTCTTGGCATTGTAAAAAGTATACAGATTCAACTTATCACACAAGCACATTTTTCTGAAACCTTTGAAGTGTCTACATGTTATTGGCTTTGCTTCATTAAGTAGAAACTGTTGATCCATAAAAGGATAGTAATCTTGGAAAAGAGTCCAGATTTTCTGCTCAAGCATACTAATTTCAGTGGCAGTAATTTCAAATGTACAGAAATCACAGAAACAACCAGCCTTGATTGCTTAATGCAGCAAAATCTCTTTTGTTCAGTCAATCTTTCTAGGCTTTTCTTACTCAAAGGTAGACAAATCCTTCTAGACAAAAGTGTATCTTTTCAGATAACCTCATCAGCTAAGCTGTTTGGGCTGGTTCCTATAATGCTTATTTTCTTGGCAAACTACGACCACAAAACCATATTCTATTCGGCAATTCAAATATCAAGAAATACTCCAGTAGCAATAGTGGGAAATAGAGTGACATTTAATGGTAAGTTTCACTGTTGTTATGGATATTAATTATTTGATAGGAGATGCAAACTTGGTATTTACCCATTTATTCGTCTTGCATACTTCCTTCTTAATCATTAAAAATATGCTTTATATTTTCTACCTGGTGTAGCTATATCTGCAATTTTAGTTACCGTGTGTATTAAAATAGAATGCAAGGATAAACTCTGCATTTAATTACTGTGGTGTGAACATGGACAAACATTCCCCAGAATACCCCTTTCTTTATAAAGGCAATAGAATTTTATGTCCAAATGAAAATTTTAATTGAATGTGTGAGAGAGGAAAACATTGGTAAATCGCAGGGAGATTGCCAGTCATCATGATAATCTTTTTATTAGATGTTTTTCTAGCATGCAGGCCTCATGATGGGAAATGGCTGGACAAATTACCTGCACACTGCGTATTTGTTGTAGCAGGTAGAAGGATGGAGGAGCTAGGTGTATTTAAGGTAAGAGTAAAGGACATGTAGACAAATTAGGTACATGTGGTTTCAGGACCAGATGTCATCCTTCTGGTAATATGGAAGGAACTGTGATGTGAAATTGCAGATTGGCTGGCCAAGGCTGTTGCAAACACGTGCAGAATTGTCAGCACTGGAAGTTACCTCTAGAGATCATCTAATCCAATCCTTCTGGTAAAGCAGGAGCAGTGGGTCCTATTTCCATACATGATTAATCATTGAAGCCTGTAGTAGAGAATATGGTCACTGTCCATAAATAAGCATGGCATATTAGGAAGGAGTCAGCATGGCTCTGCAAAGAGAATTTTTGTCTCACTGGCCTGTTGAAATGCTCAGAGGGCATCTGGAAGAACAAAGATAAAAGGGAGCCAGGAGGGCACTTTGTTTGTATTTATGTTATAGATTATTAAAGAAGCCAAGTTGCCACAAGTTTGAATTCTTTTAGACACTGAAAATTGGTTAAAAGCTAGAAAGTGAAGAGTAGGTTAAAATTAATTTGGACTAAAATAATTCAGCATTTAATGTTTCATGTGTATTATAATTATTGACAATTAGTTCTTTATGTACTTAGATACTTTCCAAAAATAAGTGTTTTTGAATGGTTATTGTTTTTCCATTTTATTAATTTGAGTTCTTTGAAAATGTCTTGAGGTATCTGTGCAAATATCACAAGACACTCATGTTCAGTAACAGTTAACAGCTGTCACAGTGTTAATTTGGAAGAAGCTTGATAATATTTTTAAAACATGAGTTCTCCAACATTTAATATAGGTTTTCAGCTCTCTTTTGTACAGCTAAGTAGGAGTAGGTGTATATTAATATTTCTAAATTATCTTGGATTGTCTTGGATTGAACCTACAGTGTAAAATGTTGAATACATTTTGGACTGTGTAAACTATTTAGAAAAGTCATAAAAAATAGTTCAATTATTGAGCTAGTGTTCTGTGATAACGAATGCATTAATAATATTTTACTATCAGTACTTCAGGCATGTCCTTTACTTATACAAAGTCATTTGGAGTTCAGTGGGAGGAGCAATGTGGCCTTTTCCTGTATCCCCATAACAAAACTAATTTACTTGAAAATTAAGCTGAAATGTAAATTGAAGTTACCAGCTGACATAGTTTCAAGACACCATAACAGATTTTTTCTGGCCCAGTAACATTTTTCAGTATAAACAAAAAGGCAACAATAGGAGTTTGTGTTTGTCTAATGCTGACGGCTGTCAGCTGTGTTTTGGATTCCACAGCCAATGGCCTGGGCAAGTCTTTCAAAAGGATTGGGGTCACTGTGTCTCCAGCATATTTTGTTTCCTAGTGAAGCAGCTGTCTTTAATGATCAATTTCTGTCTTGAAGAATCAGCAGGATTTTGAGGAAAAGTGTTTTACAGGGAGAAAAATGTCATGCACTTAGCAAGAAATCTAAAATTTGTGTTCAGAACCGGGTTAGATGGCTCTTTGAGCAACCTGGTTTAATAAAAGGTGCCCCTGATCTTGGAATTGAGTTTGGAACTACATGACATTTAAGGTACCTTCCAATCAAAAAAATTTTGTATTTATGTTTTCATATGGAGACGCCGAACTCAGGGTTGCCCTAATGATAGGTGATAGGGTTCTATAACACCTTCAGGTAACTTTAATATTGAAGAATGGAGACTGAGGCCATGTTACATTTTTGTGCCCACTGAATTATGCAAAAAACAAGGGGTTATCTAAACTAAATCAGAAACTGAAGTAAAAATAAAAATCCAGAGAGCAGTGAAATTTTTAGACTCAGTTTGGATCTTCATAGCTCGTAATTAGCCGTTAATTTTAAAAGCTCACATGACTTCAAATGACATTATCTCATTCAAGTACTGCATGTAAAGGAGTACTCCACTAGTCTCGTCATTTAATTTTCTTCTCTGTTTCATAGAGACAATTTCTGTGTGACTTTCCCTAATTATCTGGCATAATTTCCCCCAATTATCTGGCAGACCACGTAGTTAAATTCATTTGAAGATACTGATAGGCACTAACTGGTACTTAATTTGAATATAACAAACAATGCAGCTGTATAGCAGCAATTAGTTGCCATACTAATTGCAAACACTGAAGCATTTAACTGTTCAGGATAGCAAGAACTCATAGACAACAATGCTGCAGGAAGACTGAACTGTCTTCTCAGTGCATGTGTATCTCCTAAAATTCTTCATCCATTTATCTCAATGCAGTAATACCTCTGGAGAGTATGCCTAGAGCTACAGAACAAGTCATTTCACACATTGACTAGCATCAGTAATTATTGTTCAAGACAAAATCCTGGCAGATTCAGACTGACACCCCATGAACAAGTGTGCAATCCATTCACTTTATACATAGAAATAAAGCACAGATTTTGTAGGATGGACAGATAAAACAATAACTCACAATAGACAAACACCACCCCCAGCCCCCGCCTCACTGAAAATCTATAATTTCCAAACCTGTGTGGCTGTATGTTTTGTCAGTAGCTCTTCATGCTTAACAACTCTAAAATGAGATGTTCTCAATATTTTCTCAAGTGATCTGACTGCATTTCCATTATTTGGAGGTTGATAATTCAATCAAAACATCACTGTGCTTATTCTAGCTTTGTTTAATGTGATTTCTTTAATCTTTCTGTTTTAGCTTTTAAAGACTAGATTTGCTCCCACTGAAATGAGACAAAAAAACCCCAAACCCAGCCCAAAACAAAATACAATATTTAATTTGGGCTGTATTAAACACTGCATAACAATATTAATTTTATATTTTGGGTAACAAACAGGATAACAAATTGTAATGGTGGACCCCGATCTTGTAAATCCTTATACGTGTCCATAGGGCTACTGACATTACTCATTTTACTCAAGTAGATTTTGCTCATTATCACTGTTGCTTGCACAACACATTTCTAAATGGCTGTGTGCTAAATGTTACAGAATCTACAGTGCTGAGAAACATTCACACTTTTCTTTCTTTTCTATATGAATTATGTGCAAGTCATAAGACAAACATCCTTTGGTCTAAACCCCTGAAGGAATGTCTTCTAGTGCAGGGAAACTCTAAACAATACCACAACACCAAGTGTAATGTCCTGCATCTGGGTCGAGGCAATCCTAAGCACAAAAACAGGCTGGGCAGTGACTGGCTGCAAAGTAGCCCTGAGGAGAGGGACTTGGGGGTGCTTGTGGATGAAAAGCTTAACATGAGCCAGCAGTGTGCACTTGAGGCCCAGAAGGCAAACCGGATCCTGGGCTGCATCAGAAGTGTGGTCAGCAGGTCGAGGGAGGTGATTCTCCCCCTCTACTCTGCTCCGGTGAGACCCCACCTGAAGCTCTGCGTCCAGTTCTGAAGCCCTTATTACAAGAAGGATATGGACGTGCTGGAGCGAGTGCAGAGGAGGGCCACGAGGATGATCAGAGGGCTGGAGCACCTCTCCTATGAGGCCAGACTGAGAGAGTTGGGGCTGTTGAGTCTGGAGAAGAGGAGGCTCTGAGGTGACCTTATTTACACAAATTATTTATCTCCAGTAGAAGTCCTGACCCTTGTTTTCGTTGACGATTCTTAAACTTTTTTTAAAAAAGTCAAAATTGTCTTTAGAAGTGCTTTACAAAAGCTGATTTTTTTTCACCAGTTTTTGGAGAGGAAGATGGAAAGTAGTTTTGCATTTTGGGACCACACTATTTTGAATAGAAAGTGTATTTTGGATTTATATTTGAGTCTTAAAATTAATGTTAAGTAGAAAATAAAAGAAACTTGAATCATAAGACCAGAATTTAAAACAAAAACAGAACTGATATGAAATCATTCTATATGTAACAACAATATTAAAACAAAGGTGCTATGAAAATTGTGGTTTTGTATGAATAAAACTCTTGCAAAACGTTACAGTTCTGAGTTTTGATGGTTTGTCTTGTTCTCACCAGATTGCATGTTTGTTTCTTCTATGTCTTTTAAATCTGGAATAATGTAATTCCTCTCATTATAGGTATTTTCCATTAAGTTCTGTGATACTGCCCAATTCTGGAAGTTGGTTAGCCTGTCCCTCTTCAACTCCCATATGTACTATTTTCTGAAAAGAGACACGTTTAAATAATAGCTCCAAAATGCTGCTTGGAAGTACTTAACTCACAGAGAAAATGATGCTCATGTTAACTCTGACAAAGTCTTACACATAGATATCCTTGTGATGTTGGTAGCTGAAAGCAAATTTTGTCAATATGCCTTTGCCTCTATTATTGAAGTCACTTGCCAATCATTGTAGCATGACAGAACAAAAACAAATCCATGTTGTATCTGTTGATTTAAGACTTTTATGAATTTTAACAACTGCAACAAATTTTTTTTTCTCTAAGAAAGAATGTTGTTAATCAGAAACATCAGGCGTGACCAATCCTTACCAGGAAAGGGGTTAGGTGGAACCGCAGTGCAGTATTTTCTCATGTTGAGAAAGTTTTAAAAAAACCAAAGAAAGTACAGAAGAAAAGTTCTAGTTTTGATTTGCTATAGTTATAATTTTGAATGTGTGGGAAATGCCATGGAAAATGTAAGCATTTAAAGAATCCAGAAATTGGAGTGCCGTTTACATAAAGCTGATAGGACATTGCTTTGTAATTCTGAATCTGTTCAGAGCTTAGTTCAAAAATTCTAGTGCAGACACCCAAAAGACTTCATTACTGAGTTGAAGAAAGTGTAACAGTAAGAGAGGGAAGTGATATCAACAAGGATGGCAGAGAAATTTCCCTGTTTAGAGAGCAGATCACCTTGTGCAGAGATCCTGTTGACCTGGCTTTTCCGCAAATGACTTTCTCTGTTTCTTAGAAGCAGTGTGTTTAATGTACTTTGTAACTTTATGTACATAGTATACAAATGTAGATGATCACTTCCTATGAGCAATATGTTGTTTACTATTTGTTGACAGAAAGACAGAAAAATTAAATATAGCATTTATCAACTTTAAGTGTTATATATAATGCCTTGCGCAGTATTCTTCCCTAGTTGACACACCAGGCTAGTATGTTTGAGATGTGGATCAACCTGTAATCCTTTCAGTAACTTTTATAGTTTTGGACAGTCTTTTCATGCTTCCTTCACTTCTCTTTGCTTCATCTTTGACACAGTCTTGAGGCCATGTGTACAAATAAAAATGTTTTAACCTGTGTAAAAGACTATTAATATCACTTTATTCTGCCATCACAAATAAGCCACTGGGAAATTATATAAGTGTCTGCCTTCTCTGAAGAATTTTGAAGCCTGCCTGGATATGTTCCTGAGCAACTTTGTCTAGGTGATCCTGCTGTGGCAGGGGCATTGGGGTAGATGATCTTTTGAGGTCCCTTCCAATCCCTAATGATTCTATGATTCTGTGATTCTATGATTGGACTAGATGATCTTTTGAAGTCCCTTCCAGTCTGTAATGTTATGTGATGCTGTGGTCAGCGGCTACTGAGCACAGATGACAGCAAATGTGTCTAGTGTTTATGAACCTGCCAAAGTTGACCAAAAAGGTGGCAGGCCATTACTGGGCACGAAGTCACTAGCCCGGCTCAAGTGTGTCTACACTAATGCACGTAGCATGGGAAACAAACAGGAGGAGCTTGAAGCCATTGTGAAGCACAACTGCTACGACATAGTTCCCATCACGGAAACATGGTGGGATGACTCTCATGAGTGGAGTGCTGCAATGGATGGGTATAAGCTCTACAAGCAGAACAGGCAGGATAGAAAGGGTGGCGGGGTAGCTGTCTATGTTAGACAGTGTTTTGAAAGCACAGAAGTTAATAAGTGCGATGGGTCAGTTGAATGTCTATGGGTTAACTTGAAGAGGGCCAACAATGTAGATGTCCTGCTGGGAGTCTGCTATAGACCACCCAACCAGGATGAAGAGACTGATGAATTACTCTATAGACAACTGGCAGAAGCTGCAAAATCACAACACCTTGTTCTTGTGGGTGACCTCAACTTACCAGACATCTGGTGGAAATACAGCACAGCAGACAGGAAACAGTCCAGGAGGTTCCTGGAGGAAACCAGCAGTTCCTGCTGGACTTGTTGCTTACAAACAAAGAGGGACAGGTGGGTGATGTGGTGGTCGGAGGCCACCTTGGACTCAGTGACCATGAAATGATAGAATTCTCAATTCTGGGCCAAGCAAGGAGGGGAGGCAGTAAGACCATTACCATGGATTTCCAAAGGGCCGACTTCAACCTGTTGAGAACACTATTTAATAAAGTCCCTTGGAGTACAGTCCTAGAAGGAAAAGGGGTCCAGGAAGGCTGGACTTTTTTCAAAAATGAACTCTTGAAGGCTCAGGAGCAGGCTGTCCCCATGTGTCGTAAGACAAGCAGGTGGAGTGAACAACTGGTCTGGCTGAACAAGCAGCTTCTGCTGGAGCTCAGGAGAAAGAAGAGAGCCTACCACCTTTGGAAGAAGGGCTTGGCCACTCAAGAGGAGTATAAGGATTTAGTTATGTCATGTAGAAAGAACATTAGGGAGGCAAAAGCTCAGCTAGAACTCAGCCTGGCCACCACTGTAGGAGACAATAAGAAGAGTTTTTACAAATACATTAACAACAAAAAAAGATCCAGGGAGAGTCTCCACCCTTTACTGGATGCAGAGGGGAACATTGTGAGGTGATTGTGCCCCTATACTCGACACTTGTGAGACCGCACCTCTAGTACTGTGTCCAGTTTTGGTCACCGCAGTACAGGAAGGACATTGAGGTGCTGGAATGAGTCCAAAGAAGGGCAACCCTGGAGGTCCTTTCCAGCCATGATGATTCTATGATTCTATAACAGAGCAGAGCACATTGGAGAAGCATGAACACTGAAGTTTTTACAGCTGTTCTTCAGAGATTTGCAGTTAACATCAAGCATAGTTGCGTAGTGTCAGACCATATTAAATGTATTTAGTCCACTCAGATTTAAAATTACTTCCTAAAGAAAAGAATTTGGGCATTATGGCTTTGTGAAAAATAAATTTGTTCATCCTTTACTGCGTGACGAAGCTGTGCAAACTTATGCTTCTGTGGACTCCTGAATAGACAGTTTTTCTGTTGCTCTTGGCAATTAATTTCAGCAAAAGGTGATGAAGTTTACACCAGTGGAGATTCTGCTGTAATGACTTATCTAAAGGGAGATAAAACCTCATTGCATCAGAATTTCAGGAAAAGGCATCAATCTAGCAGCAGCTTACTCTGCTTATCGAAAGAAAGTCAAATTAACGAGGCCCTCTAGGAGATATGTGACTATTTCCCTTTTTCATTATCAGGTTATCAGTATGAATGATGCCATTTGACAAATAAAAGACTCAGATTGAGAAAACAGGATTACCAGTTCAAAACGCAGTATATTGTTGAAGGTGGGAAGAAACGATTACATTATTCAAGTTCTTTGGGCACTTCTCTCTAAGATTGCATTTCATTTTTCATTACAGGTTTCCAAAGCCAGCTTAATCTTGCGGCTCTGCTGTGAGGGTTGATATCCTGTATGTTTAGAGTGACTTAATGGAACCAGAGGCACAATGTGAGGTCTTTAAACAACATGTACTTTCCCTTGCCAGTTAAAGATCTGTTTCACGGATGTCTTGCCAACTTTTGAATAAGAGTTTCCTACTGACAGTCTTTTTCTCCTTCCTAGAAGGTTTCTTTAAAAAGTGGTATGCAATATGAAAAAATCATGTATTTGTGCAAAAGGAGGTGGAGACCTGAAGAATACATTACATTTGTGTGCCAAAGAAGAGAGAGAACAAGGGGGAAGCATTCCTTGGGAAGGAAGATGTTGTTAAATGAACAAGCTTGAGAAGTTTGCGTCAGAAGATGTAGTTAGCGCACCAAAAGTTTTTAAGTAAAGCTAGAGGATGAAAGACTTGCAGATGATTCAAAGCATCTGGAAGCAGAAGATGGTCTGTGGCTCCTTGATATTTGTGCAATGAAGTTCATTCCCAGGCTGCCCTTCAGCTCCTGGCCTTCACTCTCTTCACAATGACTTTTTATGTATTCCTCCATATTTTGCTTGCTTTAGGTGGTTGTTTGCTCCTGTGCTTCCTAGATTAAATCCTTTCAGCAGCACTCATGCAGAAGGCATGTTTGAATACCTGACGTCATTTCAGGCAGCCTGAGGAAGTTATCTTTCTGAGTTTGTGCTTAAGAAAGTCTAAGGTATCTGAAAATCAAGCACACTAGTAATATGTCCATTTTTAACTCTCAAGATTGTGAAATCAAAATGAAAGGAGAAAAAACTCTTAATATCTCATTATCTGAGGGTAATTTGCATAAGCCTTGTACTATTAGCTTTCGGCTTTAATTGCTGAAAGTAACTTGTCACCAGATAAGAACAGGGAAGTATGATACTTTGGATGGTGTCACGAGATCTCCTTCAGATTTGCTATGCACAGCTGAAGTGCAATGAACTTAGAATTTTGCAGAGTTCACTGAAATAATATTGATCATTACACGATTTGCATTTATGGCTCATGTTGACTTTTCTCAGAGCATTGTGGTTTGCTTGATTGAGAAACACTTTATTTTTCTTTTCTTGGTTTTTAGTAATTGCAAATGTTTCTGTTTCTCTGGATATTACCTGGCTGGCTCAGTTAGTGTAGCGTGGGACTCTGAATCCCAGGGTTTGTGAGTTTGAACCCACATAGGACAGCATATCTTGAGACACTTTGGGCACACGAGGTACTGTAGGCTTACTCTGCTCCAGCAGTGAGGCGTGCATGGACTTAGATGATCTTTCAGGGTCCCTTCCAAACTGTGAAATTCTGTAATACCAGACGCATTACAAGGTCCCTGAATGGTGGGATGAAAGCAGTTATATTTCCCTGGAACACTCTAAAACTTTTAACTTTGCTTTCACAGAGGTTCACAAGTCCTTCAGTGGGGTGAAAAAGAGAAAAAAAAATAAAAGTATGGTAGATTTGTAGGCCCAGTGCCTGAAGAGGATCCCATCTGAATTATCCAGAAGAGAATCTCAGCTGTCTATGTCAGTTGTGATAGGTCCTGTCCCAACTTTCAATTTGACGAAAAAATGTTGAGGACATTATTATATGCAGAACTAAACATTGGACCTTGGGCACTTGCCATGTCTCACCTATGCCAAAAGAGATATACAGAAGTTTTTTTTAATCATAACTAATTGCTGCTGGACTGATTCTTCTTACAGATTCCATACTGATGACCCTCACTCTATCTCCTTTATGCTAATCCATGCTTTTACCATCATCCTTCTCTTTTCTTCCGTTGGATTTGCCAAGAAACTACTTAGGAAATCTCATCAGAATACAGGATCTGGCCCAGAATTTCAGCTGGTTGATTTATTTCAGCTGTAGGAAAAATGGTAAGTCAGAGTCTGAGAAACAAGGAAGTAGGGAACTGTGCTCAGTCTTTATGATCAAACCTTGTCAACATCACTTGCTTACCAGATGGTGTTGCCTAGAAGGCTGGATTTACTCTGAGAGCAGGATAGCAAGATGACTTAACATTTAAAGATACAGAATTTTTTCTCACAGTTTCATACTTAAGTGTGCATATCACACCGGCTGTTGGCAGATTTGCATGGGTTTGTTAGTTGCTGAAACTGAAAATCAGCCTAGGTTTAAATAACAATACAAAACTTGCACTTAGAATCAGAGAACTGATGACTTCTTTCATTATTTGTTAAAAAACCAAAATTAGACTTTGCCTAAAATCTGCACTCATTTAGGAAAGTTTAAATACATCAACAAATCCCACCTGGTCAGTTGGAAAGTCAAACTGTTTCCACTCAAATACACATTTTTCCCTTTGGAACAGTGAGGAAATGAGAAGAAAATTATTTTCCCATGTAACTCACACAGGTGAGCTAGGATTGTATTGAAAAGATGCCTTGAAAGCAGCCTATTGAGCTGGAAAGATAATACTGTGCAAGAAAACAAGGAGAACAACAAGAATTAGTTATCTAAATGCAGTATGTTAATACATGGGAAATGTGTGTTTCCTTGAATAGACATAAAACTGGAACCAGAGCTCTTGGCACTTTGTACTGATGGCTCAGTTATTTGCATACAAACCTCCTTGGTACTGAATTCATTAACAGATTGCTCAGACAAATAACGGTATGTTGGTTATGCAGCAGTAACATATTCTTCTGTTTATACATTTAAATAAGGTTATGTGCTTTGACTTCCTTTTTTTTTTTAATCAATGGTTTTATCATGTTGTTGATGTTATACCTCTAATATTGGTTGTGTTAACTGTTAAAGATTAAGACTTAGAATCATAGAATCATTAGGGATTGGAAAGGACCTAGAAAGATCATCTAGTCCAACTCCCCTGCCACAGCAGGATCACCTAGACCAAGTCATACAGCCAGTCTGGGTTAGAAGGGACCACAGGATAATCCTAGACCAAATTAAAACATATAAATATATTCAAATGTGTTCTAAAACTAACTGGCAAATAAAAACTGGATGTTGTGTTTCTCTCTCTCTTGCCTTTGATACTGATTGAAACTGAGAACAACAAAAGAACATTCTTTGTAGCAATAACTGTTGAGGTTGATGAATTTGGGTAATTCTGACCTTCTGACATACAGTCCTTAAAAGGAGTATTCTTTAAAACAGTAACAACAAAGCAACAGCTTCTGTGCTTTCTGTATTCAGATACAGATTAGATTTGTTGTGCTCAAACAAATATTCTTCTCTTGATTTGTGACTTTATTTATTAGTATGTTGATTTCTGTGGATAAGGAGTGTGAGAGGGTTAATTAAGAAAATAGCTAAATAATGAAAATGTTTTCATGAAATCAAAATGCTCTAAGATAAAAACCTCTCCATATTAAAGAAAATCAAATGATCTCTAGTAAGATTGAAAAGCTCTTCTCTAAAACCACATTATCTCAGCTGTGATAGTCATATTTACTGAATAATGTTTCTTTTCCCCCTCTCAAATAGTTTAGCCTCCTGTGAAGCCCTTTGGATCTGTGTAAGAAAAGTGTGTGGTTGATATAGTGTGTCTAATCTGTCATTTTAGACATTTTTTTAAGAAGTAAGCATTTGATATCTTTCCTTGAAGAAGGAAGCTGAGATCCCTAAATTTTCTTGAATCAAAAATATCCATTTATAAAAGAGTTCTTAAGTTCTACTTTGATTGCTCTAAATTGGCAATTCTAAATTACTGTTTATTACAGCAAGTCAACAGTTAATTCTACCAACATACTTTTCCCCCAAGCTTTGAACTTAAAGGACCAGGCAGAAAAGCTCTGTGTTTTTAAGAAGAACTTTTTTGTTTTTAATATTTTTAACATGGAGCCTTTTAACAAATTACTTTACACAGTTCATTCATCCAAAGAACAGGACATTTCACAGTATCATTGTCTTGCCCTTTTTGCTCTTACCAGCATCCTTGCTTTTCTAGTAATAACAATAATGCTTCCTGGGTAGGCAGCCAGCAAGGATAAAGAATGAAGGGCCTGTCACATCCCCTTCCTCCAAAATCTGAATGTAAATCCAAGTTCAACATTTTAGTATGGTGAAATTTCATATGTTATCCAAGTAGCATCACCACCTAGTCTGGTCCACCCATCAGATTATTATCCCTTGTCGGTTTTTCGGATTGGCAATGATGACACCAGTGGGAGAAGCCTCCAAACAATTAAAAAGGACTTCAGGGCCCTGGAAAGATCACTTGAGGGCTCAGGTGCCCAAGTGGTGGTCTCTGCCATTCCCTCAGTAGCAGGGGGGAATATTGAAAGAGGCAGGAAGACCCAACTGATTTATAAGTGGCTGAGAGGCTGGTGCCACTGACAGCATTTTGGATTTTTTGAACATGGGGATCTTTATGTTGCACGGGGCCTGCAGGCAACAGATGGAACTCATCCATCTCAGAGGGGGAAAAGAATCCTTGCGTATGAGCT
>VXBP01000457.1:364548-503524 GCA_013400115.1 Rhinopomastus cyanomelas | reverse complement strand
TGGACCAGCAGTGCAGCAATTCAACTCCAGCACCTCCAGACCTCCAGTCCAATAGAGTGAAACAATCTTAGAGAAGCAAGAATTGGTGGACGTAGGGGTCCGACCTGCTGAGCTCCGTCTCCCAGCATCATCTGTGCTTCCCCCGCTGCGAGGTGTCCCCAAGCCCTTCCCAGCCAAGGCTGGTGCCTGCAGAAATGGGAAAGACATTTATGGCAGGAAATCCATTATCCTGCTGTAACGACAACTTATGAAAAATGAATTGTGAGATAATTAACATTTTAATTTTATGTATTCCCTTCTTTCTATTTCGCCCCCCACCCCCCTTTCTTTTTAAATAAATATTTAAGCATCTTTCAAATTGTGTTAGAAGTGCAGCGATGAGCAGGTTGATTTAATCTCCTGTTCCCCCTCTCTGCCAAACAGGAAATCTCTCATCTGCCTCTTTCACAAATCCTTGCCAAGGGAAGGAGGGGGGATTAGAGCAAGCGAAGAGCCCAGCCATCGCTTGCCTCCTGTCTCATTCTCTTGGAAGTCCTTCAAGGAGTGTGCTATGAAGATGTGATTCATGGTTTTAAAATCCCTCTTTGCTACTTTCTTATTAACTCTTTGGGACCTGATCCCAACGGAGAAGCCCTCGATCCCTTTACAACATTTCCTCACACAAGGCACCACTGTTTACTCCCACCTGCAGATTTCCCTGGGGCTGAGACCACCAGCTGCTGCCCTGTGAACCTCCTCCCACAGACTCCCAATCCCCTTGGGCTCTCCCACAGCTGGACTTTGATCGAGTCCATGTAACCCTGAATCAGGACAGAGCCCCCAGCCAAGAGCATGAAGAAATTAAATCTCTTTACTACAGTCCTGTTGCATTCCTGGGGCTCCAGCTTCCCATGCCAGTACCCTCCTGGGGCAGAGATGAAGGAAGGATGAAACCTGCTCTGGAATGGAGCCCCAGCTGGGAGCAAAGTCCAGTGCTCAGCATCACGCCTAGAGAGGCGAGTGTCCAGGAGGGGAGGATGCACCAAAGGAAAATGATTTATTTTTTAAAAAAAATTTAAAAAATCAACAGTAATAGCCAGCTCTGTGTGGAACAAAATTAGCCTGGAGATCTCTGTGGAATAAACAGCACCAGGAAACCCAAATAATAACCATGCAATTTGGAAAGAGCTACTGGAAAGCCCTAACTCAACAAAGCCTTTAAAGCAGGCAGCTGGAGCCAAGTGGGCTCCTCACTGGTGCCAGCTCCTCGGTGTCAGTCTGCTGCCAGCCCGGGAATACACCACACCTGAGGATGTGACTGGACTCTTCCACACAGTTTCCCTGACTTCAGGAAACCTGCCAGGGAGCTGTTAGTAATTTTCCCTCCGATCCAGCAAAAAGGTTTCTGTTTTTCAAATGTTCGACTTTGTGCTCAACATTTTTTGTCAAAAGCCAGGAAAAGGCCAGTGGATGGGGAGAGGTTTGACACAAGCAGTTCTGCTCTGTTTTACAGCCTCCCCAAAATGCAAACACTGACAGCCTTGACCTGCCCATGGCCGAGGGGATCGCAGCCGCTTCAGCCTGGCTACAGTAATTGATCCCATAAAGCATCCCCCACAGCTCTTGCACAAATACACTGCTGTCCTGCTGCCCTCCCAGCTCACACTGCTTGTCCAGCAGAGAACAGCCATTGCTTCCCCAACAGAAAGCTCCAGACATGAGCATTTCTCTGCAGGGCCCAGCTGAGCTACTGGAATTGGGTTCAGGGCGGATGTTTACACCAGTCACTGGATGGGGCAGCAGCATCTCGCACAACAGCACGAGCTGGGAGTGACACTTGCCTTGAGCAGGGCTCTCAGGAGAGGATCTAGCTCCTTCTGCCATGGAGCAAAGGAGAAACACCTTTATTTTAGCTTGCTCCAGGGTAAGGCAGCATCACCCGTGCCCACAGACTGCGAGCTGGCGCCCACCCGCCGAGCCCCAGCGACTGCCCACCGATGCCAACGGAACAGCCGCCGTGGAGAAAAGCCTTTCTTTTGCAACTAGTTCAGATGAACCAGAACTGATGATGAGTTTTTCCCAGCTCAAGCCTGCAAGCTGCAGCAGCTTGATTGCATTCAGTTGCGTGTCCGTATCTTTACATCATCTTGGTTTCGTCTCTTATTTAAGAAAAATATTATTACGCGTAACGTACGTTATTTCTGCCTTTCAGTTTATGCTGATGAGTTCCCATTCAGTTCCTGGGGGTGCTTTCACTGAAATGAAAATTATAATATCAAAATAAGAATCAGCTAACGTGGTAGAATAAATGGCCCAGAGAGCATCAAAGAAAACGTACTGAGAGCGAATAATAAAGCGCTGGAGTTCCTCGGTTCTATCTGTCCATCCATCTAACTATCTGTCAGACAGGACCGATCTCAATTAGCTGCTAAAAGGATATTTATGATCATTTTACGGGCATTGCAGTGCTCTTTCTGTTCCCAAAAGCTCTCGTGACACCTCCCCTACAGCGGGGAAGCAAGATTAGCAGGTCAAGAGATTTCCCAAGAAAGGAGATTGACCCCTTCAGCCACACTGAGGGGGAACAGCCCTGGCCCCCCAAACTCCTCGCACAGACCTGGCTCATTCCCACCCAGATTACTTCTGTGTGTCAATGGGGATGGAACTGAGCGAAGCTCCCAAGCAACCCCCAAACTCCAGTCTATAATGACACCAAACGGAGTGATGACCTCCCTGCCCCAGCTCCACGTTCAGAGCAACTGATGATCCCAATCAGCTGTAATTAAGAAGGGTTATAATGAATCTACCACACGCTATCAAAATCCCCCCATTTTCCTTCACAGCCCCCCCCCCCAAGCATGTGTGCGCACAAGGGAGGCACACGGAAGGAAAAGGCAGCTTCTGCTCGTTATTTGTGTCAAGGTTTTACATCAGACTTGTCTGACTGCAGCTGATTATAGACTTGGAACTGAATTCTAACTGGAGACAGAGAGAGAAATTAAGAAGAATCCCCGTCTACACAAAACCTTGCAGAGGCTGTAATCCCCGCGGAGCAGCACAGCCGCACTGGGATCCGTGCGTAATGAGTCTGGCTGGTGCTTCTGTTTACCCAACCATCTGACAATGCGTGTTTATGCAAATAGGAGCCCGGCTGCTGTTCATTAATTAGCATCTCATTCTGGACATGTGAACCAGGCCTGCAGAATTTGTCTAATTGGATCAACAGTTTGATTCCTCTCTCCACCCCACCACCACCTCCTTACCCCCTTCTCGGGGCTTTAACAAGGTTTTTGGACTGAACAACAACTGCCTTGTGCGCACAGACCTCGTGGGGCTCCAGCTCTTGAAAGGAAGGAGAGAGGGCTGCTGAGAGAGGAAAAGATGTCAAAAAGCCAGGAGTTTGGGGAAGAGGTGAAGAGCAGCATGGCACCCAAACCTGCATAAATCCGGCTTTCCCTTCCCACTTCTTACTGCAGTGATGCTGCCAGTAAGATCCTCCCCTAGGACAACCCACAGAACAGGGCTAGAGCTTGTTCTGTTGAATGATGGGGCTTCACAACCCAGAAAGAGAAGAATGAGGGTGGAAATGGTCCTATCGTGGTGCCAGAATGATGCCAGCTGAGCTGACGTGTGCCCAGCTGTGATTGGGCTGGGATCCAGGCGTAGAGACGCTCCTCTGAGCATCTCCGTCTCCCGATGGAGATTTCTCCCTGTTGTCACAGCAGGAAGCAAATAAATCTTTAAAGGAGAGGCAGAAACATTGATCTGCTCCAAGAGGCTTTTATGAATCAATAAACGCTGCTTGGAGTGGGTACGTTGTGCCACCACCTCTTCAGGGCTGTGCCCAGGGCTACACCCTCATGCAGACCNTGACAATGAGCAGAGCCTGGCTCCTGACACCCACCCTTCACATATTTATAGACATGAATGAGGTCACCCCTCAGTCTCCTCTTCTCCAAGCTAAAGAGACCCAGGTCCCTCAGCCTCTCCTCAGAAGGGAGGTGCTTCACCTCCCTCATCATCCTCGTTGCCCTACACTGGACCCTCTCCAGCAGCTCCACATCCCTCTTGAACTGAGGAGCCCAGAACTGGACACAATACCCCAGATGTACCCCAGGACATAAATAACTGCAGCAATGGGCAAGTTTCTGGCATCAAATCTCTGGAGGAGATTATCAGCTGCCAGGTGAGCAAACTCGTGCACAACCTCGCTGACATTACGTTTCAAAAATAACACTTCTTAAATGCCCAAACAGCACCAAGTGCCAACGATGCCGGGCACAGCCTTAGCCTGGAGCGTGGCAGAGCAGAGGCAGCTCCACCTAGAGCTCCCAGTTCACTTCTTTTCTCCCGGTGCTTTTATCTGTCCTCTGCTTCCCTCAAGGGCGACTTCTGTTGCTCGATTTACACATTTGTTTACAAACACTTAATGGCAGGAGGGAGGAAGCACCCACTGCCCGCAGAACAGCAGCACCTATTTCTCACCGCTGGCCTCTCCCAGTGTTTCCTCTGCAATTTCTGCACACACAGAGCCACGCAAAGTGGGCCTAAGCACTGCAATTTTCCGACCATTTCCATCCAAATTGTCAGCAATTTCCCAATGGCCCCGGCACCAAATTGCAGGCGAGCGCTGGCTAACGCCGCACGGCTGCACAGACATCCGCGGGCAGGGGAGGGACGGCGGGGATGCGGGATGCGGCGCCGGCAGCCGGACACAAACCCTCTCAGCAACGGACTGCGAGGTCGTTCCCAGCCGCGTCTTGGGCGTCGAGTCATCGGGATGAAGGGACGAGCACATTTCTGTGATGCATTTCGGACACGGCACCGCAAATCTCCCCGGATGGTTGAGAAAAGGGGCTTTTGGCTTTATATTTATGGCTCCAGAATGTCAAAATAGGAACGGATCCCAATATAAATCACGGCAATCACTTGGCTCCCGCTACGGTTGCTTTAGTACAGCTCAGTTAAAAATAAGTTCCACCTCAGCAGGGGTGGGCTCTGCCCCAGGCTGGAACCTCCAGGGAGACCACAGGCACCAAGAAATGCAGATCAGAGGGTGCCTGGTGCAGACCTGCAAGGACAGGGCTCCACTCTGCCCGTTTCAGGAGATGGGCTCCTCAGTACGTGACCCTGGAAGAAAATGCAGAGGCATGGGAAGGAAAGGGGAGGCTTTCCCAAAGCCCTGCGAATCTCCCCACAGCCCAGGCAGCCTCTTTTGGAGACGCACAAGGATCTGGAGTAGAACATCTCTGCTCCACGCCAGCTTGGAGCGCAACCCACGGAGCACAGGGCAGACCATGCCGCAGTCCCCGTGCTGCTACTGCCCACCTCATCCTTCCTCTTCTGTGACACTGCAATGGGAAGTTGCAGTCTGGTTCGTGCACCACCCCAGCTTCTATCCCTCAACGGCTCTTAGTCCCCGTCCTTCTCCCGTCACGTCCCCTGTTTCCTCTCGCTTGTGTTTTGTATTCCCAGCACCACCCAGATAAGCCCGTTAGATATTTATGTGTTTATCACAGATGGCCTTGGCTGCAGAAGCTAACCACGCTGCGTCAGAAGGAATGTATTAATAATTATACAGCACGACACGATGTAATTACTGCCAGAGCACTCTGAAGAAAAGCTTTTGTCTCTCCTCTTCTGATTAGACGGTTATTCCACCAGCGAGTGGGAAAGTCAACAGGTGTCAAGTATGGTGGTTAATTCCTGAGCTGATAGCATTTATTAAAATAGCTAATGAATCTAATAATTAAACACATAAATACAAGTTACCTCAGGTATTAAATCTAATTATTGGGCCAGTGAAAATCAATTTTTGTGCACATGCATAACAACACACGGACAAAGTTAATTAGAATTGTCCAGATCAATATTGGAATAATTCTTAACTAGTGGAATCCCTGTCTGGACAGCGGGTCTAGACGCTGTGAATAAGTTATATTTCAGAAATTAATGCCTTCTCCTAATGGAGTTTATCCTAGTAAATTAATAATACTCCAGTAAATCTGCAAAATAAATGACAAACCTGTTTGCCTGAACACTGCCCGCAGGGAAATCATTAATATCCTTTGTCAGCAAGCTCTGAGGTCAGAACTGAGGTTCTGCTCCTGCTTGCTCTGCGGAGAGGCACTGGGAGAGAGGGAGCACAGAGCTGGAGCACACAGGGCTCTGATCCTCACTCCCAGCTCTTCTGCACAGCTAGCAGCTATCAGGCAGCGTTGCAGCTGAACCCCACCCCACCTTCCCCATGGACAGAGACCCCACCAGCGCAGCTCCATCCGCCTGAGCAAAGCTCATCCCACCTCTGCTGAGACCCAACAGTGGTATGGGCCCACTTGTCTTGGAAATCTTGCTTCTGGACCAAGAGCTGGTGTAAGCCAGTAAAGCAATGCTGATCCATGCTAGCTCAGATCCCAGTCCAAAGAGCAGCATCACATTCAGCAGCTCTGGGTATCATAGAGCTCCCCAGACAGAGAAGAAAAGATCAGCTCTCTTTTAACGAGGGCTCCTCTGCTTTGCGACAGGCAAGAAGGATCCAGACCCTCATCCTGACACTTGGAAGGGAAACAGAGCTGGGAGGACCTGGCAGTGCTGAGGGCATTTCATTACACCCTCTCCCATAGCTCGTGGAAATGCAGCATCCATCGACATATCCCATCTGCCAGCACAGAGGTGGTTAAAGAGAAAAAAAAAGCAGAGGCAGTTTGTTTCACCCGGAGATGATGCTACACAGCTTGTTTTAACACGGTGCTAACAGGAGTCTCCACCTTTTCCCTCACCGTCGCCCTGGCACGCTCCCACCCCTGATTATTCATCTCGGTTGAAGGGAGATAAAACAGATGTAATATGGCACAGAACTCCAACACACATCTTAAATCATCTTGTCTCGCCGTGGCTTCTTGGCACGCGCGTGAGCAATGCTCGCCGAGAACCTGGCTGAGCTGTTCCGGTGCACATGAGTGATTCGATTGCCGGGTGTCTCCAGCGCGCTTCTGGCACGGGCAGGGATGATGAAGGGAAAGTTATTCAGTCATGGGTGAAATCATGATGGGTAAATCTCAGCTCTGAATTACACTGGGGTAAATCTGCTCAAGGGTAACTCAATGGAGATCAATGGCCCAAATTTTTGCTTTCTTTTACTCCACAGAAAGGACCGTGTAATATCTTTGCAGCCACGATACTCCTCCTGATTTTCACAGCTGACAGGCAAATCCGATCCATCCTGTTTCCAATCTTTCGCACGATGTATTTTGTGGAACTGGTACTTCAGAAGGATTCCTTCATGCGAAACCCTCTTTTGCCACCTGCCCTCAACCAGTGTGTAAACCACACTGCAGCTCAATTCTACACCCTCTCCTCAGCAAGCAAAAGAAAAGCTCTCTGAGCCCACGCTGAATCGCTTGTTGAGACACCACGAGCATCTCTGAGCTGAAAGACCCAGTCCTGATGGCAACAGGAATCCTGGTTCAGCCCACATGTCCCTTTAACTGACCCTTGTCAACTACTTTACAGGAAGGAAGGTAGAGCTGAGATGCTGATGATTGTATAAAGCCCACAGATAAGCTGGTGATGGTTCCCTGGAGCCCTCCTGGACAGCTAAATTGAGAGATCTGGAGCATTAAACAACCTGAAAATAACCCACTAAGCAAAGCCACCAGAAGGTGGGCAGAAGCCAGGTCCATTTTGCTGAAGTGGTTTTTATGTACTAATCAAAGGCAGAGGCACACTGCCATAGCAGCTCCCTGTCATTAGTGACACAGGGAACAGGTAATTCAGGAGAAAGCTGGAAACCCAGAGGATATCCCCAAGTGGGACTGACCTGTTGGAGAGTAGTGCAGGAGAGAGGGATTTGGGGGTCCTGGTGGACAGCAGGATGACTATGAGCCAGCAATGTGCTCTTGTGGCCAAGAGGGCCAACAGCATCCTGGGGTGGATCAGAACCGGGGTGGTTAGCAGATCAAGAGAGGTTCTTCTCCCCCTCTACTCTGCACTGGTGAGACCACATCTGGAGTATTGTGTCCAGTTCTGGGCTCCTCAATTCAGGAGGGATGTGGCGCTGCTGGAGAGGGTCCAGTGTAGGGCAACGAGGATGATGAAGGAGGTGGAGCACCTCCCTTCTGAGGAGAGGCTGAGGGAGCTGGGTCTCTTGAGCTTGGAGAAGAGGAGACTGAGGGGTGACCTCATTCATGTCTACAAATATTTGAGGGGTGGGTGTCAGGAGGATGGAGCTGGGCTGTTCTCAGTGTCATGCAGTGACAGGACGAGGAGCAATGGTTTTAAACTGGAACATAGAAGGTTCCACATCAATCTGAGAAGGAACTTCTTTCTGGTGAGGGTGACAGAGCACTGGAACAGGCTGCCCAGGAAGGTTGTGGAGTCTCCTTCACTGGAGATGTTCAAGGCCTGCCTGGATGTGTTCCTGTGTGACTTGGTCTAGGTGACCCTGCTGTGTCAGGGGGATTGGACTAGATGGTCTTTCGAGGTCCCTTCCTATCTGTAGTGATTCTATGATTCTATCAGGAAACAGGAGCCTCTGGGTGGAAGCAGGTCTTGGAATGGGCTTTGGCACAAGGTGCTGCTGGGGAGGTGGGTAAGTCTAGCCCTGAATCAGAAGCTCACTTGCTCACTTTGCTGATGGTTCACTCAGTGATTTATACAGGCAACATCACCACTTCACAGACACGCCAAGCATGACGACCATGTGCTGCACACTGCTATGAGGACCGGAGTTGTTATCCCTCCATCTACAGTGGCAAAGAAAAACAAAAAGCACTAGAAAGAGTAAAGCAGCAGTTTGTGGAGCTGTCAGATTCTCTGGCAATTAGTTCTCAATTTACTACAACGTCTACTTGTCATTTATTTACCCTCAATGTTCTATTTATAAATTCGTTCTTAATAAAGTGCAACTCAGTCTTCACAGAGTTGCACCACAGCGGAGAGGATCCAGAGCACATCGCCGTCAGCAAAGCACTCAGGTCTCACAGATCTTTCCCATCTCTGCACGACAGTTTCCCTGTCTCTATTTGTTTCTGTCTCTCTTTCACTCTCCTGGGATAACACCATCTTTCAATCTGCTCTGACACATTCGTTTCCTGAGGGCAATTTAAACTGAGAATGATTCCCTGATTGCTCACTTTTCCTCCTCCTCTCTTGTTCTGCAGGGTTGGTTTTTTTTTTGAAGGATCATAAAATAACATGTTTAGAAATAATTGCATGATGGGGATGTTTTCTTGCCATGTGAGCATTGCTCATTTCCTCTCCAGACAGCGTACGCTCGGCACGTTTTCAGGGAAGGCTTCCCCCAATGGCAGTCGCCAGCAAGGCAGGACTGTGGTGCAGACGCTGGGCTCGGCTCCCATCAGCTGCTTGAGGAACAATGCAGTCACTGCTCCACATCCCAAGGAAAGATCCCATAGCCCAGCCAGGGCTGGATGGGCAGGGGGAGTAAGATTAGGAAGCAGATTTGAGACAGCGTTAGGCTCCAAACAGCCTAAACCCAAAGGATGCTCTGCCCATGTCGGGCTCCAGCCCAGATACTGCTGGTGGGCAGCCAGACCCAACACACTCCCAAATTAAATGGGATTTCTGGAGGTGGCAGAGACACCAAGCCCTCCCAGACCCTGCTCACTTCAGCACAACATCAATTCTGCTCAAGAGCACTTCTATTTAGCTGCAGATTTGTATGTATTAAATTATGCGTTGCAAGTGCAAATAAATTCAATGTATTGCCCAAAAGCCGTTGGATTTAGTCCTCAGGAATGAGCAGGTGCACTTTACAGTAACACACTGCAAGGAGTGAGAGTTACTCACAGGCCTGGGGGTTTTCCTCCTTCTACTGGCCAGACACCACCATCTCCTAATATCCCCCCAACACAGCCATCAGGTAACTCATTCTGGCACCCACGGCACAGGAACAGGGTGGATAAGGCTCATGTAGCTGCGATGACATTTATGGCAGGTGGTAGCACTTCTCAGGAAGATACTGATGTGTTAACAGCCCAATGACTCTAAGGCCATTGAGCCAGACCGGTCCATCGCACAGCCCAGCGTTAAGAAAGAGAGGGCTTGGGTTTTACGTTTCTGTGCCTCTGCTCAAGCCACCAAGGGGCACATGCTCTGCTTTTCCTGGAGCTGGATCTGCAGAGCCTGAACCTCTCTGTTGCTTCAATGGCCGTGTGGGGACTGATGATGTTTGTTCTTTTGGTCTGCCATAGATCAGGAGCAAACGGTGTCGCCAGGAGAGGTGGAGGCAGAGCCACACTCAGGCTGGTGCTCTCCCTCCCCTGCTGCAGCCCACACGCGGTCACCTTGCAGAGGGCAATGCCATTGCCCTCGGTTTGTGCAGCTGTAACGGAGGGAAGAACCTCTCCCGCTTGGGAGTTTTTCAGAGGTGGGGAGAGACAACGGAGCACAGCATCTCAGGGCTTCTGAACTGCTAAAACAGAGGATTTTTGTCTGATGTGAAGGCCTCTGACAAATGTGCAGGCAGCCGTGGTTGGGGTTTTTTTTCCCTTGTAAAGGAATACAACTTTCTTCTTTTATTGATTGCTTGCTTTTCAGTTTATATCCTTTCCCCTCATCTGAAATGAGAAAAATGAGTCCCTGCCACTGGCTCTAAACTTTATAATCCCTCACTCTCCTCTCCTTTATCTAATGCCAAAAGCTTGCAGGGCAGTGCCACAGATTATGCCATAAAACCTGGAGATAAGGGCAGGGACCAGCCTGGGGGGGATGGGGATGTACCTGCCTCCCTCCTCTCCCTCAAAGCAAGATGCTCAATCAAGCCCTTAGTGCTGTGAAATTCTTGCCTTAAAATTTTATAACAAGGACCATGTTTTCCTTTGGAGACTGGGCTGAACAACACTGGACGGACGGAGAAGCGGGGAGAAATCCACAAGGAGGCTTTGGGAAGAGTAAGAGCATCACAATTGATCCCAGTTCCACAGGGCTGCGTTGTCCGGCTTTATTTCTTGGCTGGCTAATAAAACCCAGCTGAGAGATCATAAATGTCTCCAGCAGACATCACAGACTGCTTATTGATCTCTATTTGTTGTCTTCTCAAACATAATCGTTTGCCTTGATTAAGGCTGTTGGTGCCTAAATGTGCCAGGAGACAAAGGTGATCAGTACCACAAGCCCTGCAGCTGCAGGGCTGTGCTCCCTTGGGGCTTGGGGCTGGGGAAAAGAGGAAGAGAATGTCTTTAGCAGGAGGAGAGCAGAAGAAAATGGAGTGGGATGACCTCAGTTCTGGTACTTGCCTCTCACTGCTGCACGTCAGCCGATGTCTGTTGTGCTAAACACAGGCCTGATCCTGCAGCTCTTCACTCATCTAGGGAATCCTTGTTCACAGGCTGTGACTGGCAGAGACCTGGGCATGGAGGAGACAAGAGCAGCTGTTAGACTCCTGCAATATCTATCACCAGAGCAGTGATGGGCTCTCAAAGTGCTGGTGCTGTGCAAAGAGGATGCAGGCAGCTCTTGTTCACTTGTGGGATGTTGGACTGTGTGGATTTAAATGGATTGATTAAGGATAACCTTTCCCATCCCCACCTGCCAGGGTCCAGCACACAGGTTCCTGCATGAAGCTCAGTGTCCACAGCAGAGCCAGCTCCACCACAGGTCAAGCTACCTGCAGCTGCACAACCCCAACCTCACTGACTTTGAGCCTATCAATCTGGCTGATTGGAATCCTTCAACTCAGCATGGCTGCTGCTTAAGAAATGTCAGAGGAGGCAGGCCCAGCCCTTAGGAAAGGAGGAAAACAATTAAAAGGGAAGGAGCAGTCAGGCTAAACAGCAACAAGGTGCAGGAGCTTGAGCCAGACAGGAATCCTTGCAGTGACACCAAACTCCAGAGCAAATGTGAAGGGTGGGTGTCAGGAGGATGGAGCCAGGCCCTTTTCAGTGTCATCTAGTGATAGGACAAGGGGCAATGGATGTCAGCTGGAACACAGGAGGTTCCACATCAATATCAGAAGGAACTTCTTCCCAGTGAGGGTGACGGAGCACTGGAACAGGCTGCCCAGGGAGGTTGTGGAGTCTCCTTCTCTGGAGATGTTGAAGACCCACCTGGATGTGTTCCTGTGTGACTTGGTCTAGGTGATCCTGCTGTGGCAGAGAGATTGGACTGGATGATCTTTGAGGTCCCTTCCAATCCCTAATGAGTCTATGATTCTATGAAATTGCAGGTGGCACAGAGAAGGGGCTTCTAAAGAAGAAACAGCCCAAGGCATGACAGCTATTGGTGACAACTGTGCCTGGGGGGATAACAAGAGGATTCAGTGCACATGCTGTCCCAACAGAGAGCAAGAGAACGGAGAGGAAAATACCAGGGGTCAAGAAGAGAGGAGGGAAGTGGGATGGCAGACAAACAGAGTGAGGAGCACGTGGACTAGGTGCTTCTCCTTGCCCACTGCTGCAGCCCTGTGCTACTGAGGCAGCAAACCTTGAAAGAGAATAAAAAGCAGTAGGAGAACATTCCTGGCAGCTTCCTGAGTGTCATCCTTGACATGGGAAGCTCACTGCCAGGGGGAAGCGTGGGAGAGCAGAGTTCACCAGGGGACAGGTGCATGCATGCATGTGCACACGGGCACGATCTCACGGCCGGCTGCATTTGAAAGGCGCCTTTCCTCACCTCCTTTCTGTAAGCAGCTCATTACCTCAGCAGCAGGCGCAGCAAAGCGCTCTGTGTCCACCCTTGGGGTTCCTCACACCTTCCCCCAGCCTGACCCTGCCATGCAGAGCGTGAGGCCTCGCCAGGGCGAGACACAAGCGTGGGGCAGCAGCGAGGGAGAGCTGGAAGCCGGGCACAGTTTAGCATTGCCATCTAGCGCCAGCCCGGCTGCTCCTCCTCTCGCCCTCTCGTTGCTCATGATTATTTACAGGGACGCCTCAGGAATTCGATGATCACATCGAGCGTACCCTCTGCACTGCTGAGGTTGTATTCCCCAGCCCAGGGAGGGCAGATCCAGTCACTCCCAAGCTAAGTCTCCTCTCCAGCAGCGCAGCCCTGCTGTCCCATGTCACAGCTGTGAGAGCTGAAAGCAACCAGTGGGAAGCAGTCCCTCGGATGGGTTTTGTTCTCTCCTTCACAACTTGTGAAGATTTTCACGGATGTCTCCCTGCCCAACTCCTTTCAATTAAGACAAAGCTGGCAAAGGTCAGGCTTTGCCCCAGGCTGGCCGGCTGGCCTGCAGCGACGCATCCTCAGGGCATAGCTGCTCCCAGCTGAGGAGAGCACACAAGCATCTCTGATTCACATGAGGAAAGTTAGAACTGAGTTAAACTCTGGGCAGTGAGGCACAAACTTCCTTCCCCAGGGCCCTGAGGGCTTGTTTCAAAGGCTGCCTTCAGCCTGCTCTTGGATGACAAAGCCCTTATGTTCAAGTCCCAGACCCTGTCACAGATGAGGTGCTGTGGTCCAGAGCAGGGGGAGCGACCTCTTGAATGGCACAAGAGATGAGGCCACATCCCGCAGCACAAAACCACTCAACCCCACCAAACACCCACAGCAGATGCATCTCTGCGGGATGGAGAGCTGAGGTGTCACCTCCTCAGATCCTGATGCCTGGGTTGGAGCAGGACGTGATGATTCCTACAGGCACACACAGTTCTGTGCAGATAAACAGCATTTCTTCACGGGGCTGGTAAGAGCCAAGCACAGCCTGGCTGGGCACCCAACAAAACTGCTTGTGATGGGCAGTAAGTGTTTCAGCAAACAGCAGCTCAGAAGACAGGCAGCACGGTGCAGGAGAGCTCCAACTGCCATCCCATGCTCAATCTTTGAAACTTCTTGTCAAAAGGAGGAGAGGAGAACGTTGCCTCTGCCTAGCACTTGGTGCCCCATCTCCCCAGGGCAGATATAGCCACGAAGTGACTGGTTCAGAGTGGGGAGTGCACCCCAGACCCTCAGCATTCAGACTGAAGTTTTCCAAACATGTCCTTAATCTGGATTTAACAGGATGATCCTTCCCCCCACTTAATTAAAAGGAAAAAAAATGCCTATTAAACACAGATTCACTGAGCTTTGACAACTGGGTAGTAAAGACCCATTCAGCACCCAGCTGCTAATTCCCAATAAATACCTTTCTTTCAATAACCAGCTGGTTTTAATTTAACAAACAAATAGCTGTCTGCTAAGAATCTGTATTGATTAGTGTTTGGAGACCTTAATGGCAAACAGCACGTGTGTCTCAGCCCTGCCCTGGCCTGTGCAACCTCCCCAGCAGAGCGCAACGTGGAGCTGGGTCCTGGCAGGGAGCAGCCAAGCTGAGCAGGTACCCTGAGCCCATGGCTCACAGCCACAGGTGTGCCATGGCCACAGGGCAGCTGGGAGCACCCAGAGACCTCACTGGTGCTCCCCAAGCCCCTCTGTGAGGTCTTCTGAGGGGACAGGCGTGTGTCCCCACAAATCCATGTGTGTCTCTCCATGTCTCCTGTAGAACAGCAATTACCTCATGGCCTTTTTCCTTCTGAGCTTCTCAAAGCTAGTTGCTATCAGCTGTGATGCAGCTACCAAGCTTCCCAGAGGGTCATTTGCAGAGAAACACAACCCAGAGACATTCAAGCAGCCTGTTGCAGCAGCCAGCAACCACCACTGCCCAGCCACATCCCAGCCCTGGGAGGCTGACTTCCAGCCTTAAGAAAAGCAGCACTAAAGTGGCCCCATCAATCTGGCAGCTCTTTAGTGAACAGAGGGAAAGTGGCCCAAATTACCCCAGCGGGAAGCTCAGCTCTGCAGCCTCCATCCATGTGCAATCACGCCAAATCAACCACCCTGCTGCATGCCAGGCTTCGGGGGTCTTGTTGGGAATTTGAGTCACTGCAACAAATTACGGCGCTTAGCGCCTTTCGCCGCATCCGTCAGCGCCTGTTGTCACTCAAGCACCTCCCTTCAGGGTTTTTGTTTGGAAAAACACCCCAAAAAATGATGACTGGCACAAGGTACAGTCTGACAGGCTTCTGCTGGGCAGAGCTAGTCGCGGTCTGGAGATGCTCCGCGGACCTGCGTGGATGCAACACCCTGAAAACCGGAGGGAGAGGCAGCTCTGGCTGCACCTCCTGCATCCGGCAAAGTTCTTCTGCCCCTGAGCCCTGGAAGAAGCAGTAGCACAGCCACAGTGATTTACACCAAACCCTTCACTCGAGGATCTCTAAGCACTCTCCAAGTAATTCTTCGCCTTGCCAATATGTTTTTCTGACACAGCCGGTACAACAGTTATCTCAAGCCCCTGTAATGCACTTTTCACACTCCCTGTGCATCACATCCCTGGAGACACAGCTGGAAGCCCAAGTCCAAGCAGCTCTCATGGTGAAGAACACTTCCATGAGTAAGAAACAACCTGGCTCTGACGTCAGTCGTTGCTGTGTGATGCCCTGTGAGCCAGGCAGCACCACCAGCAGAAGCAGCACGAAGTGTGTCTGACCTCAGAAGATGTTCACACCCGATTTTACAAGCAGAAAAGGAGGGGGAAAGCACAGGAAGCTGCAGGCACTGACCAAAGGGGACAGCAGCAGCTCCATACAGTCCTTCAGTATCTCTGCAACTGGACTGGTGGTGAAAGGAGGGGAGGAGCAGGGGGTCAGCAGCTGGACATGGATCCCATCGCAGCCTCTTCCCCCCTCCATCAGGGGATTCCAGGAGCACAGGAAAGGCCCTGCCAGACACCATGCAAACCGGGTTAATCAGAAAATTGCCTCTGACCAGTGCAAGACTTTGCAGCTGCCACGGACACCCCTGTCTTTGTGCAGGGGTTGAGGCAGGGCTGAGTTAAATATCTCTCTATTAACTGTGAGCGGCAGGGATACAGTGCCAGCCTGTTTGCTTATTGCCGAGAACAAGCCGTGACCCCGAAAGGTCCAGAAAGCTCTGACGCGGAGCCGAGGATGAATCGCAGACACTTCAGAGAGAAGCGATGATGAGACGTAAGGTCAGGCTTGCCTCCCCCCACAGTCTCCTCTCTGTGCTGCCAACAACTTTCAGCACTTCCCTGCTGTGCCCTGAGCTCCCATGGGTGCAAATGGAAAAGGGCCAGAGCTGGGAGACATCCTTGCGGCTGAGGTACCCAAACAGCTGGATGCTGCCAGCCCAATGCAGTGGGAACTGTGTTCCTCATCTGAGGAAGAAAGAAGAGTCCTGTAACAGTTTTGGTCTAAGAAAAAAAGCAAGGAAGACTGCTGCTGATGTCCCAGGGAAATAAAACACCATCTCCTTCCCATTTCCTAGTGACAAACGGATCACCCGTGACGAGGTACACGAACACCAAGCACACATCCCTCTGCCCAGGTCTGTGCAGACACAGGCTCAGCTGCTGGAAGTGCTCCCAGTTGACAGATTGGCTTGTTTGGCCACAATAATCCCTGTATCCACAGCACAGCAAATTTTCAAAACCTGGTATCTGGGAGAGGACCCCAGACTTTAATTAGATCTTATTTCGCAGCTGCACTCAATTCCTGCCTCAGCTTCGTAAACAGGCTGCAGGAGCCATGAACGTGTTTTGTTAATTTTCCTCAGGAAAATCGAGTTTTTACTACCGTTTTGGTAGGAATGCTTCTCATAACAATTACCACAAATTGGTGAGAGACTGAAAACATCTGCAACAACCACAAAGAAATCCCAACACCTTTGGGACAGGCCACCACTCAGTCTGGGCAAGTCCAAAAGGTCCTTTTCAGCAGAGGCAGGCACCCCGGGTTGGTTTTTGGCTGCCCACCCTAAAACAGAAGCACTGCAAATCCTTCCAGGTAATTGGCCTAAGCTTTATTCTATTAAAAGGTATAAAAATAATTGCTTGGTCCTTCTTGAAGGCCTCACTGTGGACCAGTAACTACATAAATCATGTTTCCACCAGCTTTTCATCAGGATGCTGATTAAAGAATCCACTCAATTCTACATCAGTGCACTGAACACCTTTTCTTTCCCCCCACCCCCCAAGAAAAGTTTTGATATATTCTCACAGGATAAGGGATTTTCCACAACTTGTTTCACTACCTACTGAGCCTCATCACTGCTCATATTGACAAGAGCTGGAAGAAGGTCCCACTGGCATCACTCTGGGGCTCCAGGCACTTTTGGACTCAGCCCAGCACCCTGCACCCCTGCCCAGTCTCCCAGTATGTCATCTCCTTCCCAGCACTCCGTGAGCCCTCCTCTCCCCAAGCTGTTGTACAACTCATTAGCTGATCTTTATTTCAACCAATTCCCTGTGCATGGGATTCAAACACACCTCAGCAGCAAAGGCTCACGGTGATCAAAACAAATCAACCAAGACATCAAAGAAGAAAGGTTGAAGCAGGAGTGTGCTGCTAAAGGAGTGGTTTTTATACTTTATTCTTCTTTTTTTTTCCCCTTTCTCTCCATCATTTCATATGAGACGATTAAGTTCAGTCAGAAGTAACCTTGTGATTTTGATGGCTGAGAGATCTGAGGTGCTCAGCTGTCAGGAGATGCTCTGCATTTAGCATCTGTAATAACTCACACACACCATGACATGAAGCTGCTTTGCACGCCGGCTCCCAGAGAAACCCACCAAGCACCTGTCAGACAAGACAGAGATGCATCTGCTGGTGTTGAGGTCAGGCAGCCCAGCAGGCAAAGGGAGAAGACTAAGGGTGAACCTCACCCACAGCAAAGGTACACAAGGAGAGCAGAGGTTGAAACGTGAATTCGCATCTGTAAAAACAACTTGTTCTCAAGACAAGATGCTTCTATGATTCTGTGCTGACTCAGAGGCTCACCCAGAGCATTAAGCAGCACCTGGAGCCCCCAGAGCTGCTGGTCCAGCCCCACACAAGAAAGGTCTCTGTTCAGTTCAGCCCCCTGCACTGATCCTGCTGCTATCGTGCAAGAGGGTCAGAGGCTTTGCAGCCCTTAGCATGGGAGATGGGGCACCCACAGCCAGACAAGAGGCCATCTCATGTTTTCAGGGATTATAAGCAAAACTTCCACGCTAGGTGCAATAATATCCTGAACACGTGGAACCACAAGCAGGCTCTTCTAAGCAGCAACTGTCTCCAGAGGACTGACATTCCAGGAAGGAGGCTAATGTGTCAGAGTTACAGGAAATGAACTGACCTTTTTGGGCTTTAATGCTGAAAAAAGCCCAGGCACTCCATAACACTCCTTCCTGGCAAACCCTTTGCCAGCAGTTTAAATCCCAAGAAGAGACTCTTAACACATCTCTACCCCAGAAAAATGCCCGTTAGCACTGCTGCTGCTTTAATTGCTTCCTTCAGCAAACTAAGATAACCCACAGCAGCCCTTGACACCAGCAGCTCTGCTGGGCTAGAAAAGCAACTTAAAAGAAGGAGGGATCACTCACAGAATTATTAAGGTTGGAAAAGACCTCTAAGATCATCAAGGCCAACTGCTAACCCAGCACCACCATGCCCACGGCCTGTAGTGCCAGGTCTACACATTTTTCTTAACCCCTCCAGGGACTGTGACTCCGCGTGTCCCGCGGGCAGCCTGCTCCAACGGAAGGAGGACGGCAGGGCGCGCGGCGCTGTGCCGCTCACACCTGTAATCCTGTGAAATTGGCCGCGGCCTTCGTTGTTCCGCTACGAAAATGAAAACTCATTAACGTGGCAGTAAAAAAACGGGAGGGAGAAAATTAAAAGCAAGACTTCTAGTGAAGGATGGTTTAGTGCTTTCGGGGGAGACTGGCACCTCGGCACGCTGCTCCGAGAAGTACTGGGCTAATTTCACTGCGGTGCAGCGGGAGTGATGGATGGAGGTGCTTACAAGCACCCCGACAGCAATAAAGATGATGACACATGCCAACGCTCGGAGAGTTCCACCTGCACGTCTCGTTCTTCCACCCCATTCTCCCTCTTTCCAGATGTGGGAGATGGAAGAAACACCTGTGCCCCCAGCACACATCACCCCGATGGCTCTACCGTACTCTGGGAAGTGGGATTGTAAATACGGATCTAAACATCTTATTTCTGCCCCCCTCAAAAGCACATGGTGATAACTAAGTCACTGTGAAGCATCAGCATCTGGGCAGAGACAGATCTGGGCAAGCAGCTGGGGGGTTATTTCACCAGCTGCCACCCAGAGCTCATCCCGGCTCCTGTCACTGAGGCAGCTCCAGCAGAGGGGAGGAGCAAGGCAGGTTTCCAGGGGTTTTTCCCACATATTTGGGACAGGGGCCCTGACAAAGCTGGGCAGAGCAAAGGAAGCTGCAATTGCAGACAGAGGCGTCAGCAGAGGGATGTGGGGGCAGAGAATCGCTGCTCAGCACCTCTCTCTGGCTGCGAACCGGCTGATCCTACCCTTGATTTCAGCTCCCGGAGATGTGCAATACTCTCAGTCTCTGATCAGGACTAAGAATAAAACAAGCTGAATGTCAAAACCACTCCAGACCAAGAAAAAACAGTAAGAAACAGTAATCACCCTTTGCAGCCTCTCTTCCTTGGCACTGGCTCATCGTCGGTGGCTTCTGAAGACAACTCAGTCATTTCATCTCTCCATCCAATCTGGCACTAAAAATAAACTGCTGTTTTCCTACAGGTTCTCAGGTACAAAGCAGCAAGAGAACTTTGTAATTTATTTGAAAGAAGTGAGTTATTTTCTTTTTAATCCCCTAAACAGCACTTTTTCCTTTCTGCAGCGTGCCAAATCTCGGGGATTTTTTTTCCCCCCCCTTAATTTTAGAAAAGAAATGAATGCACAGAACAAAACGCTGCCGCAGAACAAAGCGGAGAGAGCTTGTTTGTCCCCAGCAAAGGAGCCGAGATGACAGGCAGCCAGCCCTCCACCGGAGGTACGGACCACGTTTGCGCTGATTTGTCTCTCGACTTTGATGCCTCAAATTAAAATGTGAAGGAAGACAGTAATTAAAACAAAAAAAATAGGCAAGAACCACTTGGCTTTTTGCGTTCATCCAATGCCTCGAGATTTAACCCTTTGAAGGGATCACCCCAGTTGCCTGCAAATACTCGTAACTGGAGAGGAGGTTCAAGCAGTGGATTGAAGATTGGGTGTTTCCCTCCCCTTCTCTACCCCACACACCCCCCAGCCTTCACGTGCCACAACTTCTTGCTTCCTCAAATCATTCCTCTTCTCCTTCGCTGGGGAACATGCCTCATGCACAGAGCCAAGGCAGATGAGGGTTCTTCAGGATCTATTTATGGCTCTGCAGATGATTCATGGAGCGACCTGGAGGACAGTTCTTCTCCCCAGTACAAGTCAAATCCTGTTCCCACTCACAAGCACATCTGCCATCCTGCCAAGCCACTCGTCCTGCACCCGTGCTGGTGTAAATATGAAGAGAACTTGGTTCTCCTCTTCAGCACTACCCCCTCCACCCTGCTGTAAAGCGTGACTCACACTGGCAATTCTCCCAGTGGAAGGTTGCAAGGCTAAATTAATATGTGCAGAGCACTTTGAGATGCTGAAAATTGTTTTATGAATGCAGGGTATTAACAATATTAGCGTAGTTACCAGAGAAGAGGAAGGTGATTTAGTGCTATTTGTGTCTGAGAATTGCCATGCACAAAAACGATGCCATTACCATAACGAAGGGAGGGGAAAACGTTATCCTGGGTTTATTTGTAATGAAAGGTGGAGAGATGCTCTCACAGACTATCTCTGCCAGTCCCCTGCACTTACACCAGCACACAGCCAGGATACCCCACTAGAGACCGAAGCCCTGCTGGGCCAAGCACTACACAGGAGCTCACAGTGGAGAAGCTGCTGCAAAGAGCTGATCAAAGGCAGTTTAAGGGGAAGAAGGAACACGCAGTGGGGCTGCCCCCCGGACCCTTCCCAAGACTGCTGGGCTGAGCTGAACACAGGCACCATCACTCCCAGCCCTAAGCATCGCCTCGGCTCCTGATCACCACCCTTGACAGCTCTCCAAGAGGTTTCAGAAAGCTCCTAATAGAAACATCCTTAAAACGGGACACAGCAGCAGCAGGTCATTACCCAGCTGCATTTTTCCCATGGTCAGCGTGGACAGCTTGGCCAGAAAGGTGAACGGGTACAGAGAACCCCTTGTTTTGGTCAATCTCCAGCGAGAACTTCACCAAGAACTCACAGCACACAGACGGTGGGTCTGGGGGTTGCCTGGCTGCAGAAGGGATTGGGGTGCAGCACCGGTGCCAGCTCAGCAGCTCCTTACAAAGTCACCAGTGAGAACCTCCAGCTCTCACCGAAGCACCTCCAGCTTGCGGAAACTACAGGTTAATCCTAAAACGAAAATCAACTCACACTGCAAAAATAGGAAACAGCTTTCAGACCACAAAAAGCCGAGCAGCTTGCTGAAAGCCAGAGCAAAGCACCGGGATGAATCAGCTGGGCAAGTTTGCCCATCAATACACGACAGCAGAAGAAAATTAAGCCACAAGATCTGTCTTCTCTTAGCCAGACGCTTCAGCCCATGGCCTGGGGACTGTACGGCAGCGAGAGGAAATGGGAGCACAAATCATATCACAGGGGAGCAGCGAGCCATTATTTATCAAAGTAGAGTGAACAAATACATTTGCATCCATTAATAGCTCCATGATCAATTACTGATAAGAACAAACCGCTCCATCCTTCTTGATCACTGAAAGCTCGGTGCTAATTTGGTCCATGGCATATTTCAGCTAACAAAGCCAACGGAGTATGAATCAATCCACCCAGGGAAACAACGATGCCTAAACTTACAGTGGAAAAGAAATAAGCCCTCTCCTCTCAATACACTAAATTGATCATCTGTCAGGTTCAAGGAGGTCCGCTGGAGTTAAGGGGATATGGCAGCATCTCCTGGTACCTCATGGTAGCAGGGAAACAGCCTCTTTCTTAATTATCCCCCTTGGGAAGACAGAAGCAAACAGTGCTGTAGTAAACACTTAGAAAGCACAGACATTAATTCATGCCGGCTGCTGCCTCTGGATTTTGGAACAAGTTGGACTTTCTTCTTTCTTTTCTGCTTGCATGATGAAATGCCCTATCAATGCAAATAGCACCGCTAAACAACGGATGTCCACATGGCACCACACGGCAGGAGGGCTAATCAGAGCCTGCAAACAGATGTGGACGTGCTGGAGGAGAGCAATGGGCAAGAGGTGACCCCTCCTGCACCCCTTTCCAGCTCCCTGTGCCCATCACCGCCGGGTCTGGCACCGACCAAGCCCTTGGCAGCACTTCACCCAAACCTTCCCCAGCTTCCCCACAGACCCAGTTTTATACTGGCAATGGGACTGGATGTGGAGAGGAGTATCTTAAAAAAACCCAGCAAGGTGCTGGGTACATTTTGTTTCTGTGCTGCTTTTGAGCACCTTCTAAAGAGAAGGGGTAATTCATTAACTTGCTGCCTGTGTGGCTGGATTACTGCTTATTATTTTGGCTGCATTGCTGCAGCTAATTTTTGGTCACAAGAACATCCAGGTTTGTTGCTGCAAAAAGTAGACCAAAGCATTCTCCTTGGAAGCAGCACCAATAATTGATCCACCATTATTAGAGAGATAATTTACTTAACTGCAACAGCAGGCTCCTACTGAGTGCAGGACCAGCTCATTCCAGCCTCGGATTAGTGCAGCCTGATAAGATTAACATGGGCCTGTGGAGCTCTCAGTGCCGGGATGTGCTCAGGCCAGCAGGGACTCTGTGCTGGGGAAAGGAGAAAGCCTCTGTCCACACAGATGTGGAGTAATAAATGCAGGTGTGAAATGCTGCCTTAGAAATCAGCCTGGAGCGCAGTGAGGCTGGTTCACCACCTTCCCCCTCCTCATTCCCCAAGACACTACTGGAAGGCACCTCCCTTGGCACTGAGAATCCACACTGTTCCAGGACAAATCCCAAACCCTTCAGGTTTTGCTTGACTTTGCAGACTCGTGCCCATAGCCATGTGCTCAGGACAGTCTGGCCCTGACACCCTCAGTTATCACAACCATCCAAAGGCACCTCCAGCTCTGTCTGAGGTGAACTTCCATCTCCCAGTCTCTTCCAAAAGCCCACAAAAACCAACAAGACGAACTCCAAATGCAGGGCAGGCTCCACAGGGCACTGGAGGAATTAGTGGGGGTGGTCTGCAGCCCCCAGTGCTCACTGGAAATAGCAGCAGCACCACACTCCTTACTTCCACCCAGACAGAGCCCATGGACCCACACGTGCACCTAACAAAGATGTTGTTTAGCAGCTTGTCAGCAGCTGTAAATTGGCCAAGGAGCAGAGCTGTTTGCATTCTCCACGGGGCTTGAACTGAGAATTAAACAGTGGCAGCAACTGCTGCTGCTGCCTGATGGAGCAAATCAATTCTCTCCCTCCCTCTGTTTTCCTCAGAACCTCCCAACTCTAGACTCATCACACCACTGGCCACATAGTGGAACATTAGCCAGACAGTCCTTCAGGGCCTGAAGGAAAAGACAGCGAGAGATCAGGGCAATTAACCTAAAAGGCCCTTGGAGAACAGAAAAAGAAGGAGATGGGTAAAAATTCAGGATCTGAGCCCTCCATCTGACCACATGCTGTTTTAATTGATCTGGGAGTCAATCATACCAGCGGCAGCTTTTACTCAGCTAATCTGAACTCTGTGCAAGGCAAGCAAACTCAGGGCACAAGGGCAGAACGGGATCCTCCAGCATCTCTGCCCATCACAGATGAAGTGTCTGACACAGATAACAAATCAATCCCTGCAAAAGGGAGGGAGGGCAGGACAGCAAGACATCCCAGTCCCATCACTGGCTGATTAGGTTGTATGCTGAGACCAGGGCTGCAACGGTGGAGAAATTCAGACACCTCCACACCTGATCCGATGAGGAGCATCCAACTGCGCAGCCCGTGCCCAGCACTACCACTGGGTGGTTGAACACTGACCCAGCAGGTCTCGAGCTGCTGTCCCTGGGATGGACTGGCTGGATAATGGGTTTTAGCCACCTCCTGACAGCCTGTTGTAGCTGTACCCCTGCACCCTCTCTCCAGCCAACTCTGACAGCTATTTCCTGGGCCAAAAAGTAATTACAAGGAATGGTCTGCAAAGGCGGGTCATCAATAACCCACCTTAAAGTGGCAACGTGTGGGAACCAAGCAGTCCATCACGAGGCAGTGACGGATCGCCTGGCCAGCAGACCACAGAGAGAGAAGTCCTCCAGCACATTAATCATTTCCAGTCCCAGGATAACCCCGGAGACCTTGCCAAACATTAGCAACACTTGCCTTCATCCTTGCCATTTGCTTCATGTCTTCCCCTTGATTTTTCTTCATCCTTAATTTCTACTTTCCTCATCTCCACCACAGAGCAACTCCCCAGTATGTCCTCAGCCTCTTCCATGAGTCAGAGCAGCAGATACAGGCAGGAAGAGCCAGGGTGCCACACTGTTCAGGTACCTTGGTGCTCACCCCAGCAGTAGCTCAGCACATTATCCAGAGTGAAGAACATCACACACACCCTCACCCCAACTGCTCTATGGTCAAAACACAGATCCACTGCCATCCCCCCACCTCCCCACACACACAGCCAGCTGTGCCCAGCAGCCCCCATCCAGGCTGAATTGCAAGGACTAGCTGCCTGGCAGTGCACCTCAGCTCTTGGAGCTGCTGTCCATCCCCAGGCCCCCCAGAGCCAGCAGTCACACAGCATTCAGAAGTGTAATTAGTTAGTGCTCTTGCCTTTTGCACAGCAACGTCTGTTTTGCATGGGCAAGGCAAGAGGATGGAAGCAGTAAACATCATCTTTATTTTAGAAGAATGAAAAAAAAAAAAATAAAACCCATTAAAAGGCTCTGTACTGCCCTTTCCAAAGCCCTCTGGCTTTCTGATTTCTCTTCAGAAGACAATTCTGTTATTGCAACCAGCTCCAGGGAGCTGTTTTGTTCTTGTGAGTGGCGCACATGCAGAGAAATTGTGCTTCTCCTCAAGAGCTCTTACGTGCATAGACATGCTCTGCTGATGCCCAGCCCGGATGATTAACCCCAGGCTTTGGCACTCCCATTCAGTCTGAGATGGTCTGTGGAGGCGTCTGCTTTCCCCCTGCTGCAGGCAACGGAGAGTACGAGACACAGATGCTTCTCCTTTCACTTTCTCCTTCACTGTGTGGAAAGGTCAGCTCCAGCCCTGCCAGAACTGTGTGGGGCTGCATGGAGACTGATGGACAGGAGATGGGGTTGGAGGCTGAGTTGAAGTTTCAAAAAAGCAGCTGTTTTGCCACCTTGTTCACACAGGACATGGGGGAAAAAAGCAGCTGGGTAGTGACCTGCTGCTGCTGTTTCCCAGTCTAAGGGTTTTTCATGGCATCCCCAGGCACTAGCTGGAGTCAGAGCAGGGAACAGTTTCAGAACACCCTTGCCTACACACAGGGTTTGTGTCTGCACATTTCTGGATCTGAAGGGACAGATGTTCAGGCAGAAAGCCATCCACACATGCCCAGGTACTTGACAGTCCCCTCCAGGAAGGGGCCAGCCCAAACACCAGGACACAACAACCGTGTCCCACTGCCCCATTCCCTGCTGGGCTCATCTCCCCCTCACACAGGTCTTGTCCTCAAGCCTGGGGACTTCTCATCAGGAAAGATGATTAGAGTGACTGGGGTTTATTACAAAAGGACAGGGCATGTTAAAGATGTAATGGCCATGGCTGCACCTCCCAACACATAACCACCACTGCTGCAACCAGAGCAGCACAGGGCTTCTGACCTCACTAGGAAGCAATGAGGTTTTTAGAGCTTCTGTTGGGGCTAATTCCTTCCTGGAGGAAAGATGTGCCTCACTGAGAAGAAACATCCCCATCAGCAGCAGATTTAAGCCTGCATTCTGCAATGTGATCCCTATCAGCTTTAATATTATCCCTTAGGCTTACCACAAACCCTCACGTGTGCTGTCTCCTCCTCCTCAGAGACAGTGTCTGCAAACTCTGCCAGGCAGCCCTGCCTTTGTGTTTCAGTGGATGCATCAGCACAGAAAGGGCTTTGGGGAAACCTGCAAGCTCAAAGTGATGGGCTGGACCAGGCACTAGGTGAGGGCAAATGCCCTAGTGTAAACCCTGGGACTCTGGGAACGTGCAGTGATGGGAGGGTCACATTGTCTGGGCTGATGGAGCCTGTCTGGCTCTGGGCTGTGCTCCCAAACCAGGCACTGGGAATCTTGTTTTTACTGTTACCAGTTGACAAAGATTCGACAACATTTAGAGGAGATCACTTGGCACAGGGAGACTCTGAAGGCCAGATTAGGACCAGTGGGTTATCTCCACTCAGTTCTTTGAGCTGGGATGAGAAGAACAATTAGCTCATTAGCCATCCCCTCTAATTGTGCCATGATGAAAGGAGTAATCAATGCCCACTGCCCCTGCCGCGCCAGCCGCAGGAGACAGGCTGCTCCCTGCTCAGATCTGTGCCTCCCTGGAGCACCGACCAGCTTTGCTGTACTTACTCTTCAACAGCCTGGGTTTGGCATGCAGAGGCACAGCCTGGTGCTATTCCTGTCCCTGTCTGCTTCAGCACAGAGGAGGTAAAACAACTCTTCATCTCCCTCCCAGGAGGAATTTCCAAGGCAAAGAATTTGAGGAAGGAACCATTCCTTTTGTTGTCGCTACAACATTTGGTACCAATCTCTCCCTCTTTCAGGAGCTCCAGAGATTGATTTTGCATCATCTGTCTCTCACTCGGGCTTCTGGCCCGATATCATCGCAGCACAGACTACAGAAAGGTTAGAGCAGCACCAGCACAGGCTCCATGGGAAAGAGCATTAGGGAACGGGATATGTGACAGCTGCTGCCAGCCCCGACAGCATCTCTAAAAGCTAAGATGCAGGGAGATAAAAGTTATAACAAGACTCAGAGCAGCAGCACTTCCCTGTGCCGCTCGCTTCGATGGCTGCACTGCAGTTTGTGCTGTACCAGGAGGGCTGAACACAGGCTGGAAACACTGCCTCCAGCACAGACCAGCTCTTTGCTCTCCTTCCTGCTACAGAAAGCAGGGGCTGCATGAGCAGGACAACAGAAGTCGAAGCAATGGGAAGGTTGTTGGGGAGCTGAAGATGAGATCTGAGTGGAAAATGGGGGGGTGGGGGTAAAACTCCCCTGTTAGTGCAGCTGGCTCTCAGTGCTGCCCAGGTGATGCTCCTCAGTGAGCAGCAGCAGTCCAGCAGTACCCAGGCAGACTTCAGCAAAAGCATCCCCTAAAGAATCCAGACACCTGAACCACACAACAATCCCACTTCCAGACCAGCATTCTGAGCACATCCACGCTCTGAGCCAAGACTCACCAGGCAAACACAACTGCAGCCTGTAAAGCCCTGCCAAATCCCACCATACTCCCGGATTGCTGGAAAGACAGGAGACAGAGCCCTAAAGTCTGGCTGGAGAAGGGATTTTTTCACTGCTTAAGCCTATCCCGGTCCACAGAGCTTCGAGCGAGCGGCAGATTTCCTCCGCACGGCTTCGCGCAGGATTTCAGTGGGAAACAGCCTTCATCCTTTGTGCGACTGACTCGTGCCACCTAGTGCTGCGCAGCGCCCGGCTGCACAGCCCGCTGCCAGGCTGGAGGCCAAGTGGGGAAACTTGCCAGAGACTTGGGGTCGTGACACAGACTGAGCCTTTGGTGGCACAAATTCCAAGAAAAGCCCAAGTGAGGTCAGGCAGGAGAGCAAAGGGCAGAGGAACAGGGTCTGGGTGATGCTGTAAGTGGGGTGGAGAACAAGGGCTCTTTTCTGGAGGCTGCTCCCCGATGCCCAGCACAGCTCCAAGGCAGTAACAACACCAACCAGCAAAATCAGCCTGGGTGACCTCCTGGTACTTGGGTTTGATGCCAAGGCTGCGCATGCACCACATCAGGAACCAGCAGCCCTTCGAATAGAGAGCCCTTACACGTGCTGGGATGTTGTGCTAGAGGGGCTGGGGGGGTGTCCCACACCTCCTGCATCCCACTGCCTCCCCCAGTTGTGACACTCCGGCCCTTAAGGCTGCTCATCTCCATCCCAGCACCACTGACACCCTCGCAGAGCCTTTCTCCAAGTGCTTTTGCTATGGTAAGCAGAACGATTAGGCAAATTTGTTATTGACTGGTTTATATTAGACTACTTTTTTCTTGTACTTTCACAGCAACAGTACTAATAAAAATGCACTTTATCTTTCTGGATTTATGGGTTCGTAAAGCTGCTTGCGTGTACCTGGGGGAATCAGGGGATTAGAGCTGTATTAAACATCTCCAGTGAAAATGCCACTCGGGTGAAAAGGGGGAGGAAAAAGGGGGGGATTCAAGGGCAAGGAATGAGTGGAAGCAAACCTGGAAAAAAAATATGGTTTTAATATATTACCTAAAGAATAAAAACCTCATAAGAAGTTATCGCCAGACAGGAGGAATTGTAATACCTCTGCTTGTGAATTCTGCCTGGGAGCTTCCTCCACAGAGGAGACTCATTAAGGAAAAGAGAGATACCAACGCACTGCCTACCTGGATGGATTGGGGAGGAAGGAAAAGGCGAGGAAGTGCCATTTACACAAATTATTCCTCCCTCAAATAAGAAATTAATGTACATGGGAAGCAGGAGATACTTCTAGCTCTGGTGGGGGATGGGTCCCCTGCAGCAGGAAGGTTCTTTGGAGATGCAGGTTTGCATTGCTTCTAGCGGGCTGGATTGAGGAAGCTGAGAGAAGGGATGACCCTGCAGAGCAGTGATCATAGGATCATAGGATCACAGGATGTTAGGGGTTGGAAGGGACCCAAGAGATCATTGAGTCCAACCCCCCTGGTCACAGCAGGATCATAGGATGTTAGGGGTTGGAAGGGACCCAAGAGATCATCGAGTCCAACCCCCCTGCCGGAGCAGGACAAAACTATCTAACACAGATCACAGAGGAACGCATCCAGGCGGCCTTGAAAGTCCCCAGAGAAGGAGACTCCACGACCTCCCTGGGGAGTCTGTTCCAGTGCTCTGTGACCCTCACAGCAAAGAAGTTCCCCCTTGTGTTGAGGCAGAACCTCCTCTGCTGCAACTTACACCCATTGCTCCTTGTCCTGTCACAGGGAGCAAGTGAAAAGAGCCTGTCCCCCCGCTCCTGGCCAGCCTTCAGGTACTTATAAACATTGATCAAATCTCCCCTAAGTCTTCTCTTCTCCAGACTAAAAAGCCCCAAGTCCCTCAGCCTCTCCTCATAAGCCATGCCCTCCTGTCCCCTAATCATCCTCGTAGCCCTCCGCTGGACCCTCTCCAGTAGATCCTTGTCCCTCTTAAACTGGGGGGCCCAAAACTGAACACAGTACTCAAGATGAGGCCTCACCAGGGCAGAGTAGAGGGGGAGAAGAACTTCCCTCGATCTGCTGGACACACTCCTCCTAATACACCCCAGGATCCCATTGGCCTTCTTGGCCACCAGGGCACATTGCTGTGCCATGGTTAACCTGTTGTCCACCAGGACCCCCAGGTCCCTCTCCACAGGACTGCTTTCCAGTAGATCACCAGCTTCAGGTACTACCATAGCTATGGGTTTTTTGAGGCCTGCAGTCTTGTCTTGTACTCGAGATAATCTTGCTATTGGAATTATCACCTCATCCCCAATGGTTGAGACATTTGGCCAGGACTGCCTGAAATTAAACAAAGCCTTCAAGGGGTTAATTTTGTCAAAGTCCAGCACTCTAACTGGAAAGTCATCAATGCAGAGTTTACTGCACACAGCTTTGATTTCAGCCAAAAGACTTTTCCACTGTGGTTAGAGCATTTCCAGCCTCACCACTGCAGCTTGTGATCTGATCATCAGTCCACGGGAGTTAGTTGGGATTTGCAGTGGTTTGAGAGCAGAAGCCACCAGATCCACTACAATAGTTTTAGGACCTGTTTGCAGACTTTAGCTGTTGAGTTCTAGGAGGTTTAACAAAAGAGGTAAATCAGTGTTTTTCCCATCCACTTAAATCCATCCCTCTCAGGCCCATCCCAATGACACAGACCCCCTCTCCCATGTGAGTTGCACCCCCGGAGCAGAGTTTTCCTCCCCCTTCATGTTGACGCTGCATTTTCTCTCACCTTTGGCAAGGAGTCTTTGGAGAAGTTTGCCCACAATAAAACACACCTGATTTACAAAGGCCCTGCCAGAGACATCTGAAGAGAGGGGTTTGTATCACTGTAATGAATCCTCTGAGGGCACTAATGGCACAGGCAGTGCTGCTGGCATGAGCCAGTTGCTACTAAACAGCTTGTGTTATCTAAGGAGCAAAGATGTTTCACAGCCTGTGAACATCCCCGGCAATGAGAGCTGCTAAACAGACGGTAAATCTCCTCCTGCCACCGTGGAACAGCTCAGGGGACTAGACCCCTCCTCTTTCACCAGCCTTGGCATTTTCTGCAGCTCTCCAGCTGAGGACAGGTTTGCTCTGCTGCAAGTTCCGTAGGACCCCCCTCCACAGGTCAGTGTCACTCAGGCTGTTTATCCCAACCTAATGATAATTATGCAGAAAATCACTGCTCCACTGCCAGCACAGATGTCCCCAGTGTCTGAAGCAGTTTGGTTCTGCAGAGCAACACTTTTTCCCCCTAAAAAAGCCAGGAACACTCAGCATCCCTGGGTTCAGGGCAATGTGGCAAAAGCCTGTACTGCGGTGCCAGAATATTTTCCAGCCGGTCAGTGCATCAGCAGAGAGTGGAGCTGAGCTCCAGCCTGGGTCTCTCAAACACTGCTCTGCTTCAGACCTCAGCAGGCACAGCTGGGTGCTCACAGAGATCTCCAGCCGAGCTGAACTGAGGCTCAGCAAGCCCTCTGCAAACCCAGCCAGATGCCACCTTCGGCTTCACCTGAGAGGAGCATCATCCCCGTGTGACAAAAGCTGTCTGGGCCAGCTGCGGGACACAGCGGGAGCTCCAGCCCTGCTGTCTGCTCTGATCTCCCCAGGAGCCTGCTCTCCATAGTCTGGAAAAATCTCCCTCCTCCTGGCTCTGTTTGAGACAGATCAAAATAAAAAAAGACCATATTATGCTTAAAACCCCCCGATATAATAACAACAAGTGTTGTGATGATGAAAAGAGAGAACAGTAATATGAAATACCAGGTGAAAAACATCCTGTCTTAGCTCAGTTTATATTACTCCTGTTTACGACAGCACTATCGTACCAGCCACAATAAGATGAGCAGTAGGATAGATCACTAAATATTATCTTCCTCCAGCACAGAGGGCACGAGCAAGTCCCAGCGGTGCTTAAGCAGTTTGCCAAACCCCAACAGGGACAACATCTCATATGGACTTTGCAAGATGAGGCTCCCAGAGTCCCCACTACATCCAGCCAAGCACAAGAAACACAGGCTCGAGCAGTGGGTTGCGATGGCCACAGACATCGCTGTCGCCGAGGAGCATCGTCATCGTAGGGACTTTTTGTTAGTCTGGTCCTCAGCTACAAAGTCTTGTCCAGCTCACCTGCAAGGACCAGGCAGTGCAAATCAAGGACTCTTCCTCCACAGTTTCCAGAAGGGGCCTGGCTCTTAAAATACCTTTACTGAAGAAAATCCTAAGCTTTTGAGGTTAGAAATTGTGTCCTGTGGCAGGTACAGCCTTGCCCCACTGGATTCCTGCAAACACACATTCAAAGTGGCGTGAGACTGTGAGTTCTGACACTGATCCCACCTCTCCCTGGTGTGAGGAAGAGCTGAGCACAGTCTGGAGACTGCAGGAAGGGGAGCATCTGTGGCATCTGCACTGGAGCAACTGTACAAAGGGGCAGTTTGTCAGCTGCTGGAACAGGGAGCTATTTTAACAGCAGAGTTTCACTCAGATGTGTCTGAGTTCTATGTACACACCCAGACAAAAAGCACAGGGGGTTAAAAATCCTGAAGGTATCGATTTTCAGGCTTCAGGCCATAAAAACCACCTGGGATGGTCTCACAGGGTTGTGAAGGAGGCAGACAAATGTCAAATGCAGTGAGAGAAACCAGAACATGCAAACGATTGTCACCAACTCCGGGCCATCAGCCATGCTGCTGCTCACACCACAGTTCTGCTCGACTTCCAGAACTGCCTTCACTTTATTTCCGCAGTTCCCTTTTCTCTCTAAAAATCAGACTCCCACAACCAACTCAGAGAAGAGTGACACTAAAAGTGTAAGTTATGCTGAAGGCAGGACCACGACAAAGTCTGTTAGAGGACTCTGTTCCCCGTCAGAGTGTGCGATACCTCTGGGGAAATCTGGAACTCAGCAGCACTCGCGTTGCAGGGTGATGAGTTTTTGCTCATTAGACCAGCAGTCTTAGCAGACAGGAACACCAGGTAGGGACCATCACCTCAGAGTTGCCCTCCATCCAGATGCACAAACTCACCCATCCACAAGCCTCAGAACCACACAGTTGCAGGTACATGAGGGAGTTCTGCCCAGGGGGTGGAGCAGCAGCCTGTGTTTTAACTACAGCTCTTACATGTTTGCTCAACAGATGGAATTCCTCAGCACTGCCAGGTCAAAGAGTTTTAGAGGGTTTTACTGATCAATAACAGTTTGGTGCAAACACTGATGTTAAATAAAATTGTGCTCATTCTCATCCACCCCCTCTCTTCCAGGACAGAACTTGGAAAACATCTGAGCAAACGTTCTGACCTACAGGCTCTGCTCAGCCCCATGTTTTCCCTGAACACCTCTTTTGGGAGAGGCTTTGTCCACCACCTTCCCTTTTTCCCTTCCCTTCCTAAGCAGGCCAGCAAACACTTCCACTCCTGACTTGCAATCACGGGTCTTGAAAGCTGTGAGTGTTAAACCTCTGTGAGCACCCACAAAATCACAGAGCTGGGAATATCTGCCATTGGGAGGGCAGCTACAGAGAGAAGGAGAGCTGGGGAGATGCAGAGGACAGAGCTTGGCAGGGACCACAAAGACAACAGAAACTTTGAAACTTGGATTTCTGTAGTTGGCAGGGAACTCATCTGCAATTTTCAGGAGAGACAGGAGGACTTCTGCCTCCAGGAGTCTTCAGCTTGGAGGCTCTGCTGGTTCCTCCTCAATTAAAGTGCTGGTGCTGCCTCCTGCAGATGTTTGCACAACTCTGCTTATAAAGTCTTCCTCAGTGTCACCAAACTTCTCCCTTCCTCTGCTTCAAAAGAGAGAGGAGGAGGGCAAGGTGCTGATTCACACCCAACCTGGATGATTTCTGAGGGCATGTTGCAGCAGGTACCCCAGACACAGCTCCCAGCAGAGTCAGAGTGAGTGACTCCTCTTCAGCTGAACTATCTCCTGAAGCACTGATAGGGATTGGAAAGGAAAGAGGTAGTAGCACCTGGGCTGCAGCATTTAGATGTTACAGGGTCTTCTCAATGTCATCTAGTGGTAGGACAAGGGGCAATGGGTGTAAGCTGGAACATAGGAGGTTTCACATAAACATGAGAAGGAACTCCTTCCCAGTGAGGGTGACAGAGCACTGGAACAGGCTGCTCAAAGAGGCTGTGGAGTCTCCTTCACTGGAGATGTTCAAGACTCACCTGGATGTGTTCTTGTGTGACTTGGTCTAGGTGATCCTGCTGTGGTGGGGGGATTGGACTAGATGATCTTTGAGGTCCCTTCCAATTCTTGATTCTAATATGAAAAACACCTTACTGATGACTTTCTCTCGTTCATTCCACGTTACAGTAATTTCACACCAACTCCTTGCCAACACTGCTCCTGACTGCCGTTACACTTGTTCCGAGAGGGATCTGGCCCCCAGCGATGCTAATAACGGCTTCTGGATCATGTTTATTCATTTTGTGTTTCACTCACAGTACTTCCTGTGACTTATGTATCCCCCGAAGCTCATATTTCTGTTTGAATTGCAGGGCAAGTAGTGGGTTTTAACATTCTGACTGCACACACGTCCTCCTTTCCCTCAAAATGAAAGATCATTTGAACTTTGAATCGCATTAGCATGACATTTTTCTAGAAAATTACCCTGGCTGCGCTCCGTCTGAAGAGAAACAAACCCCTTTTAACTTCGTGTAGGTTATGCAGATGCCTAAACACCAGAGGGGAGAGAAGAGAGGGGAGAGAGGGGAGAGAAGAGAGAGGGGAGAGAAGAGAGGGGAGAGAGAGAGAGAAGAGAGGGGAGCACTCTGACGCTGCTCAGCATCATCATCCCAGGAAAGTCCATCTGCAGGTCCAGACCTGAGCCAGGAACTACCTGATCCCTTTCCAGAATCAGGAGCAGGCAGGTCTGAACATCAGTCACCAACTCCACAGCAGCCAGCACTGCCAGCAGTCAAGTGGGACAGCTTCACAGCTACGAGAACAAAGCACCCACTTGCGCAGAACGCGCCCCCAACCCGGCCCTTGCGCATCCCTGCCCCTGGCTGCCGGAGGATGATGGACATAAACAGCACCCAAATGTTGAGACTGCTGTTATTTTGGTTTGGTTTTCTTTAAGGCAACTGTGTGGCATCAACAGGTGACAACTATTTTAGGCCTGGAGAAACATCTCCACCGCCTGTGCCATCACAGCTTCCTGCTCAATGTGCAGCCTGCTTTCTCCTCACCATTCACCTGACTGCACCCCTGGTTTGATCCAAGTGACTCATGCACTTGACCACCACGTTTTATACTACAGGGCACCTTTCCACACCCAAGCTGGCTCCTCTCAGGAAGAATCTCCTGGCTCGGTAGACCTCTGCCTCTCACATTTACAGGCAATGCATTTCCATCTGAAGAGGAATTTAAAAACTATTAGTCAGGGAACACAGCAGATAGTAACTATAGCAATGCATCAATCACAGCGTGGTAATTACACACTGCTGGGCTGCCTGTGAAAGCTGGTCTACCTGGCAGAAAATGGCAGTAATCAGCCTATTGGCAGCAGACAATACAGCGTCATTTGTAATTCCTATGGCTGTATGTTCTTCATTTCACAGGGGCTGGATGCTAATCAATGAGTTGCCATGGTTACCTGACATCCCTGGCCATCAATACACAATGAGATGCAAAGGAAATTAGAGGGGCTTTTAGTCACTGCTGTTGGGAGGAGTTGGGGGACCTGGCTGGCTTGAGCCTCCTCTCCAAACTGCTCCCACAGGCTGGAAGCTCTGATGGTTTGAACTCCTGGCTTCTCCTCAATGACCAAAGTACTGCAGACAGAAGAAACCAACTTTGCTCTGAACACCAGTGCCACCTTCCAGCCTTGTGCACCAGTAAGGTTCCCTAGAAGAGGACAAGGGGTGGTGGATGTCCACAGAAAATTGAGGGGTATCTCCTAACAGGGAGCAAGGCATGGTCTCTACGAGCCACCAGTGCAGACTCAGCAAAGACCAAGGCTGGGAAATGGAGGAACAGGCAGTCCTACAACATAGTCAAGGTCACACAGAAACTTGCAGCAGAACACAGCAAAGGCTGTTGGATGGGCAGAGCCTGCCCATGGTGACTGCCAGCCCATTGGCTTGGACAAGGTCCTGCCCCAGTGTCACAGATGCTTCATCCTCATCAAGCTCACCTTCCCAAAAAAAGGGAGTTTTTCCTAAAAACCTAATTACTTTAATATGGATCAGTAATAAGAAAATGCCATTTGATGCTTGCAGGAGTAAGGTCTAGTTAAGAACAATCTGGGAAATTAATTCCTAAAGTAATTCAATTACCTGTTGCCTGCTGGAATCTCCCAGGAAACGATGAGTGATTTTTCTCTCTCTGGGAGTTTCGGGGAGTTTCAGCTCTGGGGACCTGGCACAGGAGATGTGCCAAGGGCACCGCTGGCCACGCAGTGGCAGGGCGAGGGGTCAGGGGTCCCAGGCTTCTCACCAAGCTCCAGGGGCTACCTGCTCCTGCTCCCTTTTTAACTGAAGGGCCAGCTAAGCTTTCCCAAAAAAGCATCTTAGTAGCAGCCAGCCCTTTCTAAAACCATCTGAGGATTATCGTCTGCAGCACTGCCTTTGCGTTTCATTTATAACCACATAAAAGGGAGGCTGAACCTTGAATGCTCATTCTGTTTGTCTCCATCCCCTCTTTGCTCGAATGCACAGGCACAATGACAGCGATTTAAAAGATAAACATCCACAGGGATTGCAGAGAGCAACCACGCCACGTTCCATGGATGAGATGAGATGAGACACTGGAGGAGAGAAAAAGCAGAGAGGCAGCTCAGCTGCTGAATGCAGGGTTTTAGGAGCAGCATGTCCTGGTCCAGCATATGGAGAGGGCAGAGGCCATCATCCAGAGCAGACTGCAGGAGGAAAGAGACGAAGGATTTTTAACTACTCCCTAGTTTTAGGATTGATGCTCCCCCTTTCTGTGTCATCATTGCTCAGCTAATGTAGAGGATAAGATGCAAGGAGCTGCTTGCCACCAACAGGCAGGAGTAAAGCAGATGCAAAGTCCAGCACAGGGTGTTGCTGCTTTATAATCATCTAGTCCAAACTGCTCACATGCAAAATGCATGAGCTCCATCTATTAGCAGTGCCGTTCTCAGGTGGCTCTCAGCAGGCCCCTTGGCATGGAACAAGGTTTGTTGATGTGAAATAACACACTGTAAACACATCTTAGTATGCATGAGGAGCAGGACCAAAACCACTCAAGGAGGAGGCCACTTATCTCTGCATCTTTCCAGGTGTCTGCTCTCCCCTGGAGAGGCCATGGGCGTCCAGGTCCTCCCTTTCCCCTGGCTTTAGCAGGGTCATTCAGGTGCTGAGGAGTTCAAAGTGGGACTGCTCCTCTCTTGCCTACAGCAGGCCATTCCCATAGGAAAACAGCTCCCAGGTCATCAAAACCTGTACAAAAACCACCAAGCAAAATGGAAAGACGCAGCAGGAACAGTCACACAGGATCTCAGTGCACCCCTGTTCCTCCACCACCCCTTACATCGTTCTTTGCACAGCACTTCTGTCCTGCTCCCCAGGCTTGTTCCCCTCATCTGTCCCCGGGGAGCACTCTGCAGGGTTGCCCTGCTCTGTCCCAGCACCCTTCTATGAGGTGACACACTGGAAAGCACCCAGTCAATAACTCTTACGTTTTGGGGAGAGCAATTTTCTGACCTTCCTGGTCTTTTTTTGTTATTGCCGTTATCCTTTTACAGCGTGACTCTAGCTAGAGAAAGCACCGGGGACACTTGCAAACAGCACCAGCAGCCTCTTGTGGGCAAGGAGAGTCCTACAAAGGCGAGCACAGCCCTTGTACAAGTGCCTCATGCTCACTCCAACAGGGAAACACTCGGGGAAGGAAAAACCAAGCCCCCGGGGATCCCACCTTGGAGACATAAAAATAAAACAAAATTATTATCCCCGAGTCAGGTGTCAGCAGTCCATGCTCACCTCTGGGATCTTTCCTCAGTGAACCTTCCAAGAACAAACTCCACAGTGCCAAATGCACCCGCCCCTTGCTCAGGGCACAGGTCTAGCAGAATTAACCAGGAATTACGTGCCTTGAGACCCTAGAGCAGCAGGAGCTCCACACCCGACAAATCACCCTGTGACTAAGTGATTAGATCAGTTTCCCTGCCTGCTGCCCTGTCTGAGTGCTGACTTGCAGCCACACTCTGCATAGATAAGCCAGACCTTATCTTGTCAGCAATCCTGTTTTCTCCTCCAGCGTCTCCCACTCAGATATGGCACAGCCACAGTTTTATCTCCCAGCACACAACAAGGACCAATCAAACCAGATGCCACTCAGCTTGCTCCAGGCTAACCTGGGATTTACTCAAAGCCCTGTCTTTAACCTGCAGGTACAGGAGACAGTCCATGAATGCATTAAGGACCACACAGACAAGCAGATATCTTGCCCAGGAGCACCCAAACCTCAGAACTGCACCAAAGCCAGGAGCATCATCCTCTCAGTTTACAGCTGGTATGAAGGTGCTAAATCCCACTCCCTCCTTGGCAAAATCCTGACTGTTCCCACCTCTACAACGCCACATAATCGTCTTTCTGCTTCTTAAGGAAAGCTTTTTAAGTTAAGATAGACTGTTGCAAGAGGATAGAAATCTTTACCACAGGTTGGACAGTAATTAGAATTTTTATGGAAAGGCCTGAGACAAGTGGAGCTGGAGGGACAGCCATCCCAAAGGTGGATGGGATCCATCCCAGCACCAGCTCCTCTGCACCAGCACTGCACTGGTCCCCACCACAACACCCCACCAGCCCCTGCTCACACAAGGCACAAGTCTTTACTGCAAAAAAACCTCTCAGCTCTGCCCTCTCCCAGGGTCTTCTCCCCTCGATGCACCAAGCTGCTAAGTGCAAGCAAAGAGGGAAAACCACCCCTCTTGCTCCAGAAGCATCACAGCCCCTGCTCTTGTGCTTCTCAGAAACAAACGGCCTCCCCAAGCAAGGAAAACATGAGACCCCCTTTTCCCAGGGTATTTTATATCATAAATGCTCCCACACCTCCCGAAAGCTGGAGAAGACCAAGCTGTCTCCTTGCAACACAGCTCCCTTTGCCTCGCTCTGGAAAGCAACCAGAAGGTTCCACATCTCAGTTTCTGCTTTAACTTTGCCTCTGGACTGTTAATTCCTACGCAGAGAACATCCATCCACAGAGCCCAGTAGCTCTGTGTCTGGGCAGCCTCTGTCCTGCCACAGAAGGGTAACAGCAGAGCAAAGTCTTCCCAGCACCTGCTATAACCCAGCTGGATACCAACCAGAGCAGCAGCACAGCCCTAGCACTCACACACTTGCCCTTGCCACAGCTCTCAGGCTTCATGCTCCTCCAGTTAAACCCTCTGTGCTCCCCAGAAGCCCTTTTATGAGCTTCAGCCCACCCACTCCTTCCACCACACTCTGTGCTCCCCCAGTGCCAGGAATTCCCTCATTGCTCCCTTTCTGTTCCACTGTAGGGCACCTGCACATTCATGACTGGTTTTGTGGCCACCTATGAGGACCAAGACTGACGTTGGATGACAAGTGCAATTTCAGAGAGAAGCAGGGACTGCCTACAATGAATGTTCTGGATGTTTTTACCTCAGTTCAGTGTAGGAGCACTGTGACAAAACTCTGTGTGTCTGTGTCTATCTCCTGTGGGGGGGTTTTCTTTGACGTGTGTGGAGGGGAGGGAATTAAAATGTCTTGGTGCCTTTTTTCCCCAAACTGAGTCAGCGGTTTCACTGCCTACAGATTTGTCAGTGGTTTGGTGAAACCTTCCCTTTGCCTCTGGTGCTTTGGCTAAAAGCTCTTGGTTACATTAATGATTCCCAAGTGGGAAGGATGGGGGTCCAAGGTGGACCCACTACTTAATGGCAACTCAGATGGGACACACGGGGATCCAGGGAGGGACCAACGATGCTCTCAAAGATGCCAGGAGGAGGATAGGAAAAGAGTCACGTCTCCTGCCTTCCTCAACCTGGCTCAGCTTAAATAATCTTGCAACTAATTTAAACTGCTCTGGAGAAGAAGCAGAAAAGAATGGCTGCTCTGGCTTTTGCTCTGATTTAGCGAGACCAGTTTATATCTGTGTTTATGCACACCCTACTTCAGTAAATCCCTGGATTACTGCTGGTGTTTAGAAGCGTTTTAAGGTGATTTAAGGGATTCAGATTCGCAGCAGCACAGGCAAATTGGTATTTCACACCAGGGCCAAAGAAATAAACAAATACTGGAGGAGAGCTCTAAGACCCCACTAAAGCTGATTTCCCATGCACTGACTCCTGTTCCTCCCCGAAGGAAACACACGAAGCTGCACTGCAACCCCCAAACTGTCCCCGTGGGGCTCTTTAACCCAGTTTAAACATCCTGTATTTGAGTTGGGATAAAACCTCATTAAGAAAGATCTCCCCTCAGCTCAGCAGTGGATGCCCCGTGTTCCACGGGGCTGTTTTCTGCCTTGCTGCAGTGGATACACCACAAATAATTCATCCTGCACACAGAGCTGAGGTTAACCACTGCCTGAAACAGTGCCGAATCCCTGTAGCCGTGCCAGGAGCACTGGACACGGGGTCCAGCCGTGGCTGCAGGTAAGGAAACACAGGGGGTTTGGCTCTACCACATTAGCAGGTCACCAGATCCTTCTGAATGTCTTGCCTGTCTCTGCTCTGGTCTGAGGACTCCTGAGGCAGCCACATCCAGCACATCCCCTACCCCATGGCAATTCCCAGTCACCTCCCCACTCCAGGGGGCAGACCCTGCCACAAGCTGCCAGGTGCCCCCAGCTCTGCTCATCCCAGAGACAGATGTCTCCACAGGGGACAGGTCCATTGGGCTCTGACCAGCCTCTCCTGCTGCTCTAATTGCACGTCTGTGGGGTGGAGAGCAGCTCTAACCACAGCCCTGACCCATGATAATAACACAGAAAGAAATCTATGTGATCATTATGCAGAGGTCTTGCTCCTTTATGGGACTGGGATACAGTTTAGAATGTATGAAGAGGAACCGCAAGGAGCATTTGGGGTTTATGAGCACCATAAACACAAGCCTGGGGAAGAGCTGCCAGGCCAGGTGGCAGCATGAGGGGCATCGTGGCCCCATGAGAGGGAATGTGGAGACAACAATGCCAAGTGAACCCAGAGCTAGGGATCTTGTCCAAGCCCCTTTGCTTCTGCTGCTGCACACACAGTGTGGGGCGAAGGAGCCCTTTGGCAGCAGCATCCCTCTCCTGCACCCCCAGCTCAGCCACAGTCCTCAGAGAACCTCCGTGTTGCCCCCTTCACTCCTCTCTCCTGGAAAGTCCTGGCTGAACACCTCCACCTTCACGGACCCATGGCCAAGGGAGATGCAAGGCATCCCAGCACTGAGCTGGGAAAGGAGCTGTGTGGGATGCAGCTCCTTTCCAAGCCCCAAGCACAGCAGCTTGTCCTGACAGCCCTGACAAGGGGAACATCTCGACATGATCAGAGGGAACGTGCTGTGGGAAGGAGTGGAAGAGCCCCCAAAGCTTTGTCCTGAACAGCGATGTAACCACATTTCCCTGCTCAAAGATCCAGGATGAATTATTTAAACCTGCAGAGGAGCAGCTCCGCTGAATTATTGAGGAGGATTTGGATCTGTGGGCCAATGAAGCAGAAGCAAATGGAGCTGAGCAGCACATTGAATAGTCTCACGAGAAAGCCAGGCCCCTTGTTGTCATCTTCTTCCCTTGGTGAGCAGCAGCAAACCAGCCTGTACCACACTCAGCTTGAGCCCTGCAAGCAAGGCAGGCACAGTCAGACAAACTGCTTTTTCCAGCAGAATATTTTTTGCTGCCCAACTGGTTGCTGTGTGTGCAGGGCTGGGAGATAACCATTGCCTAATCTAGCAAGTAATGCTGAGGAGGAGGGGAGGAGCAGGAGGAAAAGGCTGAGAGAGTGAAAACCTCTGCTGCTCTCTACCTGGCAAGAAAACTAGGTGGTCAGGACAGCTCAGGGATTTGGGAGATGTTGGTTTTGTGGCTGATTCCTGATTCTGACCCAAATGCAAGGCTCAGCTCCAGCTCCTGCCAGCAGCTTGCAATTAGCTGCTTGTTCTCTTCACTTTCACCCACTGAGACACCATCCGTCAGCTCCCTCCATAACTCACAAGCAACGTTCAGAGCACTCAATGCTCCAGAAGACAATAAATCTGGGTGTCTGGGTGCATTTCCCTTTTGTCTTAAATGCCCAGAGGACCCAAATTTTCTAGCTTCTCTTTCTTGCCCTGAGGACTAGAAACTGTTTTTATCAGAGCTCCAGTATCGAAATGACGCCAGGATGGTGCTTTAGCAGAATTCCTGGTTGCATGAGACCTGGACTAAACAAGCAAGACCTGGTGGCGTGGCCAGGATGTCCAGCTGAGAGATACCCAGATTAGCATCACTGATCAATACCAAGATCCATGTGGGGCTGTATTGCTGTTTTGCAACTCTGCTGGGCACAGGAAGCTGCCTTCTTTAACCATGAGAGGAGCAAACTTTGCTCTGAAGCTCTGGGGATATAGTCTGGGCTTGTCTCTGCTTTAGCATCAGGCAAAGGAAAAGACTGAAGAGCTACTAAGGAGCTGAGATGTGCCTCTGTAATTAATTGTAATGGGAAAAGAATGGAAGAATCCCAGAAGTGGAAGAGGACTTTTCAGGCTGTCAGCAGAAGCTCCATGTGATACTCTTTTCTCATGACCTTTGGGGGTGTTTGCTGCTAAATTGGCTGAGATTGAAACCAGGGCTGCTGGCTGCTTCTCAGGAATCCAGGGAAGAGCGCTGAGAGCTAAGTGGGGTCTAAGTAAGCTTGGACTCTGCTGCTAGGCTGAGAAAGCCACGTGGAGTTTACTTCTCACTCCAGCTCTGACTGGACTAAAATCACAGTGTGCCAGGCGAGTGTGCAGCGCGCTGCTTACGAGCGCCACGGGGCTGCCACGTCGCTTCACTTAAACCCTGCTCAGGAAGGGGTGGATTCTCCCACCAACCACAACCAAAACAAAAAACATCCCCAGCCTTGCCTGGGAGTTGCTTTGTGCAGCACAACAGGGACAGTATCAGGGACACCTCAGGGGTATCAGCTGGTGGCTGGGCCACGAAGGGCTGAGTTGATGAATATGCACCACCCCCTGCACAACAGCCTCAGAACCTTAAAGCAAAGCCCGTGACACAGCAGCAACCAGCACCAGAGATCCTCCTTAGCCACACACAGAACCTCCTCTCGCTGTCCTGCCTGGGGTTTTGGCAGCAGCTACCCAGCAGCAGGACAGCCAAGCTAGTCTCTTTCCCATGCTGGAAGGGTACCCACAGCCCCACTGCAATCACACCGAGCAGGTTCATGGGTGAATTGTCATTTGCCTGTCCAGCCCAAATGATCCCACACCAAATACTGCTTCTCTGCTACGTTTCAACCCCAAACCCCCTGGGCAGGGCCAAGCACTTCACCACAGTGGGGGAACCTATTAGAAGGACCCTGTTTCAGCTTAAAAATTTGCTAAGGAGCTGGTTTTTGAGTGTGATGAGGGCTGATGCTCCCAAGTGCTCTGCAATCCCAGGCTCAAAGGCCCAAGTCCCCTCTCTTTCACCCCAAAAAAAATACTCAGACCTTGGGCAGATCCCCAGCAGGTGACCCACAGCAGCTTTACCTGCTGCTGCTTTCCCCCCACTCAAAAGGAAAATGTGCACAAAGAAAAGTACTATTTATTTATAATAAATTTATAATAAATAGATGGTGGCCTCATCCACCTGAGCCCTCCCACCCTCCAGCACATTTTGTAGGATCATTTCCTTTTCCCAGACTTGCCTCACTTTCCCAATATTGCTTCACAGAACTGCAGGGGGGAAAGTCATTAAACACACCTCATTCTTGCTTTTATCACTGATCTCATTCTCTCGGAATGCCGTTGCAGAGCAGTGAATTAGTATGAACTAAGTTATATTGAATTTCAATGATTTGCAAATAATTTGTTAGGAAAAAAAAAAGAGAAAAATCCTGTCTGCTTATCCTTTATCCTAAAATATAAGGGAGAAGCGACTCACTATCCTGCAAATCCACTTAGGGCTGTATCCAGGATGACTACGCTAAGTGATTAAGGAAGACTAGTATCAAGTGGAAGGGATGGGAGACTGACTCACTCCCCCAGTACCTGTGCCAGCCCTGCCCCTTCCAGCAGCAGCTGGAGGTGCCAGACAAGAGTGAGGTGGGTGAACTTTTCATCTGCTCTCTGCCCCAGATTTCCCCCAAGCAATAAGAAGTCACTGGTATCTCCTTGCCTGAGTTAAAATGTAAAAAAGAAGTTAGGTTTTTTTTTCAGGTGGATTTTGCTGCAGGGATTTTTAAATCTCCTCATTAGTGAAGGTGGGAGACAGAGGTACCTTTGCAGGGAGGTGTCTCACCAGGGTTCAACTCCCAGTATTAGGGAGATCCAAGCCCCACACTGTGTGGGCAGGACAGCCCCGCCCCAGAGGCAGGCGGGCATCAGCCCCCTTTTTCACTTCGTGCTCCTCAAGAGCCCAAATCTCCATATGGTCCCTTCACTACAGCTCTCTGGGGCTCCCTTGCCTGGGAAAGCTTCCAGGTGACTTGGGGAGGTGTGGCAACACCCCGTAGTCAGACTCGTTTGTGGGCAGACAGGACGAGTGCCGACACGACCAGGATGGATGAGCTGGGGAAGACGAGTTTCAGTCCAGGATGAGAAGCTACAGCAAACTGGGCAGTGATGTGGGCTGGGGAACAGCAACCCTGGGGACAGCCAAATGACACAGTGACGCTGTGAGACCCCTGTTACCCTGCTCCCCAGCCCCCAACCCCCCCACGACAACTGAACTCCTGAGCTTCTGGCTGCCAAAATTTGCCTGAGTCAGGATGGTTCCTGAAAAGCTGCAGATACAACCACTGGCCCATCTGGTACAAATAACTTCTTGGCTTGGCTGCCTTGTTTTGTTGTGGCTTGCTATAGAAACAGCAGCTCTGCTCGACTGAAAATGAATCAGAACTTTTTGGTGCCTTTTCCCCTTGAGTGAAATCCTGCGAAACCACTTCTCTGCGCTCATACGAACACACTTTCTTCTTCCCCTCCTCATTCTTCTTCCTCTTCCTCTCTTCAGTTTTTAGGTCCTAAAATAGCAAATTCCAGCTGACTGCTCTCAAGGCAACGAGGCACCCACAGAATTGTGGGAGCGTTGCTCAAATCACAGAGAAACCAACTAAGCTGCTAGGAAGCAATATTAAAAAAAGCAGAGGGGTGGATCTCGTCTGCTGAGCACCAGCACTGTAAATCAAAGCCCTGCAGTTTGTGCAGAACTGAAACCTCCTTTCTCCTGTGCTCCACTCTGCCATAAGCATTTCCACCTGGTGTCGGATCCCCTGAGAGCAAGAGCCGAAGGCTGAGATTCATGCTCACACTGAGCAGGCTGCAGAAGACCTCTCTGCTCTCGTTTACACCCTCTGTGTGTTCGCAGGGCTCTGCGCAGGCTCCCGCAGCAGCAGCAAAGAAACCTGCAGCTCCGAGCCCAAGCCTGAGCCCGAGCCCCAGCCCCTCTCCTCAAGTCATGCCAAAGGCTGGAAATCATGTTGAGACTGTCCACAGGACCCAAGCCCCATCCTAGAAAACACCCTCTGGCTGATGGGTGCATAGACCAGTTTGAGACTGGTTTATTCCCTGCCCCAGATGACATGCTGTCCTTTCGATCCTGGGGATCCTGCTGGACCCATCTGCCTGCCCCTGCATCGCTGCAGGGATGCACAGAGAAGTTTCCCACACTGACCTGGGAAGGGAATGGCCACAGCTCTCCAGTCCCCCACTACAGAGTGCCAGCTCACACTGGGGCTGCCATCTTCCCCTAACCCTCTCCTCTGTGGCAGGGCAAGGGGCAGGAACCAACAGGGGGGCTCGGGGGAGCCACCAGCCACTCCCTGTCAGGGAAGCGTGTGCCGGAGCACTGGGAGCCTCCTGGGCTGCATACCTGACTGGGACGCAGCCACGCAGTACCGCACACGGGGCAAGTCCAGATGTGCTGCCAAGCCAGCCCATGAATTCCTGAGTGCTGCGTCAGTGGTCGATGGCAAACAGGCCTGCTCAAGAAACTGCCTCCTGTAGGAAGAGATTAACAACCAGGTGAGGAAGGAGGCAAACAGATTTCCCCAGAGGCAGATATAGAGGGAAGGAAGGGATGTTGGAACATAACTGCACCTCTGAACCAGCTCAAGCAGCAGCGGGACACGCTGAACGCTGCTCAGCACCTGGGAAGCCACGATGTGCGTGAGCACCTGCTCAGCTTTCTCCTGATACTGGAAAAATCACTTCTGCAGCAGCAGGATGGGCCTTACCATGGACCAGCATAGCTTGCTTGGGGTACAGAAATCAGCAGCAGGACCTCAGCCTGGAAGAGATTCTGTGGGGTTGTTTCTTTAGCACTAGAAGTGAGGCCAGGAGGGATCAGGAGGCTGTATCCTGTATCTGTACCCTGGTGAAGCAATCCTCAGCCCCACAGGCAGCGCTCAGCCTACTTCTCTGGGATGTTCTGGAAAGCTCAAGTTAAAGCTGTGCACAGAGCAAAGTCCTGCCAGGCTTGACAGCACGGGAGCCAGGACTGCTGTGGCTCAGCTCCCTCTAGTCCTGCCTGGCAAAGGGCTTGCTGGGCCTTTCTGCCCGATAAACACAGGCCAGGGACGCTCTCAGCAGAGCACTGGAGGGAGGTGTTTGCGAGGCCCCAGCCGCTTCCCTGCGCGCCAGGGGAGGCTCCTCTACCGACAGCACCCACTGGGCCTGAGCCTCGGTTCCTCCATCCGTGGCTCTGGCCACCATCTCCGTGGTTTGGATCCTGTGGCCAGAGGCCTGGGGAACGTGTCCCCGTTCCTGCTGCTCTGACGAGCTGCAGCATGAGCCAGACACACCCGGCCCAGCCGCTGCTCACCTCGCTCTGGGGATATCCGAGGCTCTGCTTGAGGTCCCAGCTCCGGAGCAGGCAGAACAGGAACTTCAGCCCAGGCCCTTGCCAGCCGGGCAGGCTCCTCGCTGCCTCTTTTCCCCGAGAGCTTCCCAAGGTGCCCGACTGGGTCTCAGCGCTGGGCCGCAACGGGGATAGGGACCCCCACGGTCGGAGAAGGAGAACCTCACGAACGGCGGTTTGGACCGGTGGTCCAAATCCCACCGCGTTTAACCAAAGCACCGCTCCCCTCCTGTTCCCCTTCAGCATCCGAGCAAGCTAAGAGCCCCCACTGCCCCTTTCCCCGGGGCGACACGGAGGACCGAGACACCCCCTCCTCTCGGCGGGCAGTGCGGGGGGACGATGCGTGACAGCCGATGCGTGACAGCCGGGGGGCCGGACACAAAGACCGGGGGCTGTACCGGGGGCTGTGCCGGGGCGGGGGCTCCAGGCTCCACCTCCGCCGCGCCCGGGATGCCGCTGCCGGGGCCGCGCTGGGAGCCCCGCGGAGCCGCGCACGGCCGCGCCGAGGAGGGACCGGCAGCCCCAGGTGGGGACGGGGAACAACGGCGGTGGGGTGGGCTGACAGACGGGATCGGGGGTGCGCGACGGCAGTTTCCCCCCGCTGGCCTGGCTCGGCTCGGCGGCCACCGGAGCTGCATCGCTCTGGGGGTCAGCGGCCCCGAGGGGGGCCCCGCGCCGCCGCTTTCCCGGCCGGACGGCGGCATCGGGTACAAGCAGGGGGCAGCCGCGGAGTCGAAGGTGCTCGGGAGATCGGCTGGAATCGAGGGTTTTGGCGTCCTGCTCCTCGCCAGGTCGGATCTTCCCCTACCCCCCGAGTTCAGCTCCGGCCCCTCCTTTCCCTCTGGAAAGGGAGCGAGAAATCTTGGCGCGTCCGGCGCCTCGGGCCGGGGCCGTCGGGTTGCACCGTCCCGGGGTCCCCGCCAAGAGAGGGGAAGGGGCTACTGTCACCAGCGCTGGGCTACCCTGTGAGGGCAGGAATTCTTTGCCTGGCAGTGGCCGTGCGCTGGGATGGGGTGGGCAGTATGAGTGGGGACAGGATTGGTGAGCAGGGGCTGTGGCTTGCTTGGGCACCGGCTACAGCGCAGACTTGTGCCAAGGCCACTCACGTCTGGACACGGGAGCCATCGTGTGAGAGCAGGCAGCCGGGATTCACTGGTGGTGGTCCAGCCTTTCCTTGGGCACAGGTAGCGTGGCCAGACAGGCCCCCCGCTGCTCTCCTCGGTGTGCACACCCTGTCTGCGCACGGGTAAATGCCAGGGCAGGAGGGCACTGGTGACTGGAGGATGAGCAGCTCTCAGGAGGTGCCAGCCCAGGTACTGGGAAGGCAGGGATTAACCTCTGCCTTCAGAAGCCGGGCTGGAGTGCTGCCATGGCTGTGGCAGCAGCCATCTCCGGGCTGTCACTCCTCGCTGCGCTGACAGGCTCTGCTTGGTGCCGGGTCTGCACAGCCCAGCAGCTGTGCCGGGGAACAAGCTGGCTCCTGGGGTCTGTGCACCGTGCTCCTTCCTCTCCTCAGCCAGCTGGGGGATTGTGCTTTGCTGTCTCAGAGGATGCTCTGCAGAGAGCACCTCACTTTTTCCTCATGGTTCAGGGTATTTGGCTACAGGTGTAGGTTATGGCAGGTGGGTCACACACACATAGAAGTTGGACCAGGACTGGGGAGGAGCCCAAATATCTCTCATCCAGACTCCCACTGCCCCGATTTCCCTGCATGGCTGTGCCCACATACCCCGATCCTACTGTGCCCCTGCTATGAACCCCACTGGGTTTCCCACTGTCCCTTAGCGCTAAAGCTCTTTGGCCCTGATGTCAGCCCCTTCCAGCAGCGTGAAGCCCTGAGCACTTCCCCAGCCTCAGTGCTGAGGGCTTTCCTCTCTGTCTGTCTCTCTCCTGAGCTGAGGCCTGTGAACTCCTCACATGCGTGGCTCAGTGTGCTCACCGCAGCAGCGCCAGCGCCTGACCCATTTTCCCGAGCAGCCTGCCTTTCTGCAATAGTTACCATGGCTGTCCAAATTCCTCCCAGGAGCTTGTTTTCCTCACTAGAGGCTGCGGCAAGTTAAAGATGAACAGGAAAAAAATTCCTTGTGAGTCTCCACTATCTGTCCTCCTGATACCATCACTCCTAGACGCTGATTAATCTGCCTTTGAAGTCACTGCCAGGGCAGAGCCTGCCTGGCTGCTCGTCGCCTGGCCCCAGCCTCCCACACCAGCCCAAAGTCAAGGCCGTGCACTGTTGCCCCAGTCTGCCCAACTCACACCCATAGCCAGCCATTCCCAAGGGTCTGCAGAGCCCTCTTGCCAGCCATTCTGGGACATCGCCTGTGCAATTAATCACCAGGGCCATTAATCAAGTGGGACAAAGGATTGTAAGTGCAATCAGCGGTGGGGGCAATTAATGGCAGCTGCAGAAGTGCTCTTGGGAACATGGTTGCTTGCTGTGGGGGATGCTCTCAGCTCCCTGCCAGGCTTCCAGCCACAGCTCCATGGCTCACACCCACTCAAGGGGCAGCCCCAGCAGCTCCCTCACCCTCAGAGCCCCCAGCTGTGCCCAGGCCGCTCCTGCTGCCTGAGTTACCCCCTCCTCTTGGCACCATAGGCTGCTAAATTGGTCTTGAGTCGTTCTTTTCCACCCACCCCTTAGTCACTCTTCCCTGGCAGGCAACAGCTGCGGAGTGGTGGGAAGCAGATGAATGTGAAACTCGGACAGGAAAATGAGATTTCAAGCAAAGCCAGCTCTCCTGTGAGCTACCGAGGCATAGGGACTTCCAGGGCAGGTTCCCTTTGTGGAGGGTGTGTGGGACAGACCCCCACCTCAGACTTGGGCAGAAGGGCTGTGGCAGCAGAGAAAAGGGGGAAGCTCAGCACTTGCAGATGCTCTGCTGCGGAGTGGGGTTGGGCAGGGCCAGGGATGCTGTCCCAGTGATCTGCTGCTCTCTGGTCCCATGCCTCCCTCAGCCCTTGCTCTGGTGATACTCCGAGTTCTAAATAGCTATTTTTCCCCACTTTGAAAGCCTCTATTTTTGCTGTGGGCAGGTACAGTCATGCTCAGGCGAGGCATCCACGGCATGCAGAGAGGTGGGCAACTGCAGAGCAGCCACTCTCAGTGCATCAGGGAGTAAAACACACTCGAAGGCTGGATTGTGAATCTGCTTTTCTTGAGACCATTCAGAAGCCCGTCACCACCTCTGCTCGCAGGAGCTGAGCTCCAGGCTTGCTCCCCGGCAGACTCAGTCACCCACAGACATCCCCACAGAGCTCAGAGCCTGTAGTGCAAGGTGCTGCGTGGACAAGTGTGAAAAGATAGTATCACTGCAGCCATTCTGGGAAACTGGTGCTGGAGCTGCTCCTCAGAGCAGCACCAGCTGGCAGAAACATGGCTGTGGCCCTGCGCTGCTGCCTAACGGAGCCACGTGGGCTGCACCTGCACCCTGAGCCATGGGACCTTCATCCTCCGGTGCTTTGGAGCAGCTTGTCATGGATAGGAAACACGGGGGCTGTTTTTTGTCCAGCTCCCCTGCACCAACTTGCTCCTGTGTTTATAAAATGTCTTTCTCTTGGAAGGTCTTAAAAATTGCACCCGTGCCTAGTTTAGCAGCTGCCCGTGGGTCTGCTCTGGTGGTTTTCTGCAGGAGCCCCGTGGGTGTCGGGCTGCACGTAAAGCTGCTCTGTGGACAGGAGTGGGATGCTCACAGGTCGGAGAGACCAGTGGTGAGTGCTTGTGGACAGGAACGGGCAGGACCAAAGCGGCTGGTTGCCATCAGGGATCAGTTAAAAATAGCACAGAGTGTAGAGGGATTTGGCACGTGGGTCACAGAGGCTTTCCTGTGCAGATTCGTTTGCTGCTACTGGGATTTTGTGCTGGTTCCGTCAAGAGAAAGTGCCCCTGGAGCAGGAAGCTCCACAGATGCTGCTGGGGAACCACTGCCTGGTTTGAGAGAGTAAAACCAGGGAGAAGGGAACAGCTCAGTGCACAGAGCGCTGGGATTATCTGGGAGCAGCAGGAGCTACTAACCCTGAACTGCTTTACAACCAGATCCTCTCACCAGCAGCACACCAGAGCAGACCTTCCTCTCCCTCACACACAATCTTCCTCCTGAGCCAAGAGGAGATCTCTTTGCACTTCCTTAGCATCATAGGCCCTCTGTGCCAGTGAGGTGCTCTCAGCAGAGGGTAGCAACACGTGCCTGTGCTCATCCTCAGAGATCTTTTATAAAGAGCTTCCTCTCCTGAGCCTCTGAGTTTTGCAGAACCAAGCACCTCTCTCCCTGTGCTCAGTTCCAAGAGCCAGAAGGGCAGCAGCTGGGTGCTCATCTCCCTCTTGCTGGAAGAGAAAAAGCCTCCACACCTAATGTGCCATCACACAGTGACATCGATGGCACTTTCTCAGGAGCCTTTTGGGATTCCCAGGTGTAGCAGGGATGAATTTGGCCACTCACCGTGTTGCCTAAGCACGGATACCCGCGTCGGAGGTTCTAGCTCAGAGAGCAAATTGGAAGGAGCATTCAGATACTGAATCCTTTTACCAAGAACATCAGCCAGAACCGTCTCCTCAGACAGTTCAGCTCCTCTGAAGTGCCTGTGTTTGGTGTTTTAAAATAATTCAATAACATCTCCATGGGCCTCTTAGGGATTATCTCCTTTAAAGGTTCGTTGAATGCTCCTTGCACCTTTGATGTATGATTCTCTTTGGAGAGACCAGTGCTGTTTGGCAGCCAGGCACATCAGGCCAAGCTTGGGGAGAAAGAGAAGACAAATAGGAAGGAAGAACTAGATTTGCCCTCGTTCTTTCTTCTTCTGTGAGTTGAGCAGAGCAGAGACGGGGACACGTAACGCTCTGCCAATGAGAGAGGGAGCTTAGGGTGACAAGACAGCAGAGGCACAGAAGATGCTTTTCACAGCAAGGACTGAGATTAGCTCTTCATCAACAAGTTGTCTTTCCTCAGGTCCCACTTGGCAGAGCGTCAGCAGGCAACGCAGACTCCCAGCATGTAGGCAAACGGCAGGATTACTGGTGTCGCAGAGGGGGGAAGGACAGCACAGAAACAACAGCTGAGGTTGGGATGCTCAGGTCTTGTGAAGTCAAGCGTAGACCTGATGTAGAGAAGTCTACTTTGCTGTAAGATCTGTAGGTCCTACTGCAGAGAAATTCCTCCTCTACCGCTGCCTTGCTGCCGAAGACAGACTGAGGGTTTTAAGCTGCTGCCAGTTTATTTCCCCTCCTGTTTCTTAGGGAAGCAGCTGGAGCTTCCCACTGCAGCAGGCAGTTCCCACTATGACTTTAGGGGTTTGTCCCAAGAGAACCAGCCCTGTCTCAGCCTCGGGCTGCTCGCATCCCCATCTACCTGTCCATCACCAGGGAGAAAAGAGCCAGGCAGGGCGGGCAGGGGGTCTGTGTGCCCTGACAGGGCTCACGGTGCATGTGATTGCAGCAAGGCTGAGAGAGAAAGGAAGCAGATTTGTTTTATGATCCCCCAGATACAGCAAGGAGCTGCCAGAAGGCTGGAGGAGGTGAAGGAGCAGAGACAAGACCCAGCTGGGCTTTCTAAGCACTCTCAGGGCAGCCAGGGCAGGTAGGCCGGGCCACCATGGCTAGCAGGAGCATGGCAGGTAGCAAGGCCCCTGCTCATGGCTGCTTTTCAGCTGCCTGGGAGAGGAAGAGAGACAATAAAAAGCCAGAAAACTGCCAACAGCCCTGTCTCCATGGCAGCCCTCAGCCCCACTTCTAAATTTTCCCTGTAGGCAGGAGGATGCTTCTTCCCTGTGTGCTCCTGGGGGAGCTGTGTGGCAGAAGGAGCCTTAGTCCAAGCCTTTTCTCGTGGCTGGTGGGGGACTGGCTTGTGGAAGAAATCCTGGGTGCCACCATCCTCTCATAGGCTAGGGGAGACAGGCTCACAGCCCCCCATTACTGCCTTATCCATAATTAGGGGGTCAAGGGGAGGCACGTGGCAGCGCCTGCGGAAGCGGAAGGCAGGACAAAAAGTTTAGGGCTCATCTCAAGTTACATGAAGTCACTGGGTGTTTAGAGCTGGACAGACAAACCCTGTCCAGCAATGAGACCCCAGAGAAAGCTCGTGGGAGACGTGTGGGACACCAAACCTCACTGTGTAGCTGCTGACAGGGGCTGTGGACAGCAGATGAGCACCAGGCACAGACAGGAATCGAAGAACAGCATCTCTGCAGCTTCCCAACCGCGCTGGGAGGCACCTGGAAGATGCTGGGGGGCTGCTGAGCTTGCCTAGTCCCTTGCAAACAGCCTTTTTGGATGCCCCCCCCGCCCCCGAACTCACACTCTGGCAGATTGTGTTTTACAAGGTCGGAAATAGACGTGTGAGAAGGGGCCTCGCAGATCCCGGGTGAAAGCCGTGCTCAGCTGTCACCCACCCCGGCACCAGCTGCCAGCCCCAGACGGTCCCCAAAATAGCCAACCCGCATCAGGGACACAAGGGCCCCCTTCTGCCCCTCCTCCAAGGGATTTGCCAGCCCTGTGGGGATGAGCCACCACGGAGGGCATCTTCTGCAAGCTCCAGCCTGGGCACAGGAGGCACCTCTCCCTGGGCTGCAAAACCCCCTCCCTGAAACTTGCTCTGTTCTCAGAGGGGTCTCAGTGCTGACTGGCTGCGGCTGTTTCCTGCAGAGCGATGGTCGGCGCGGCTGGAGGGGTGTGAATTCAGCAGTCTGGAGGGGACCGGTTCAGGTGTGTCACCCCCCACGAGTCCCCAACCCTTGGGGAGACAAAAGCAGGGACCAGAGCATGTCTGAGTTTCCAATTAGCAGGGCTTTAATGTCCAGCATTAGCTGCTCATTAGCAAGCAAAGGCAAATGCTGGTAGGAACTGAGCAAGCTGGGGAGATCTTTCTCCCACTCTAGGAGTATTTAATGTCTCACTCAAGCATTCCCTTTGTGCAGGCTGACAGGACTCTGGGTGCTGCCCTTTGGATCACTGACAGGCTCCAGCACCCAGTGTCCCCGTCCCTGTGATGGGAGGCAGGAGTGGGAATGGGGCTGCTCTAGTGGGGTTTTCTTTGGTTGTGATTGAGTGATGATGGGGAGAAGGAGGGTCCTGGAGTGGTGTGTAACCTCACACAGGGTGAGGAAGCTGTGCTCTGAGCAGAGAGCTGGGGATGGCACAGGTAGGACTGAGGGTCACTTGTGCAAATCCATGGCATTGGGAGCGCAAAGAGCCCAAGCCAAGGTGGTAACACAGGGAGGATCAGGTGCTGGTACGTTCCCACAGCACCCTGTGGTGGCTGCACTCGCATCCAGCCAGGGCAGGGCATCACATGGGGCCAGCAGCCCATCCCGAGGTCAGACAGAGGGACAGGAGGGAGGCTGTGGCAGTCTCAAGCCAGACTCCTGATAAGGCTGTTTGGGTTTGCTTGGGTGTGCAGCTGTGCAGAGGAGAGCCAGGCTGTCTCTCATCATTCTGTGCCTGGAACATAGGAGCAGGCTCTGCAAACGGCCCTGTCTCACATGGGTCAGCACAGGTGATGGTCCTGGACTGGCCAGAGAGCATCCTGGCACAGCCACCTCTCAGTGACACTGTCCCGTCACTGGCCACTGACCAGACTGGCTGGTGGGAGCAGACTGAGCAGCGGATGTTTTGTCCCCTGTCACATCGTTCAGTGACCTGCTGAGCCCCAAGATCCATCACAGGATCCATCTGTCAGTCCAAGGATCCAGCCCAGCTCACTTAGCTCATCTCCAGACCTCCTGGTGGGCTCTGACTCCTCACAAGCTGCCAGGGCAAAGAGCAGCTTCTCCTGGGATTGAGCAGCTGCTTGCTGGTGTGGCAGCTTTCTGGACATCTGCAGCAAGGTTCATCTCACTCCTAAGTGCCCCTCAGGCTCAGGACACACAAGGAGTGCTCAGGGTTAGCTGTCCAGTAAGTGGTTGCAGAGGAGAGAGCCTGAAGCTCGGCTGAAAGTCAAGGGAGCTTTGCTGACTGACACCAGTGCTCTGTGGGCAGAGTAGTTGTCCAGGGGCAGGGGCCTCTCCCTGCTCAGCCAGGGAGGGAGCAGACAGGTAGTGAGGGTGTTGAGCCAAAGCCCTCCAGAGCCCTGCTGTGTGATCTGAGAAATTCCTCTTAGTCTACCTCTGGCATCCCCCGACGTAGCTCAAACCAGTCACCTCCGCGCTGCCTACTGCACAGATGATTTTGTTCTGTTCTCCCATTAAAGCCACTTGTTGACTCATCTCTGGTCAGGACTGGTGCCTCCATCACTCAGTGGATGAAAGAGAAGTGCCCACAGCTCCTTCAAGCTAATGCTGGACTCAGCATTATTTTCTGGCTCTTCCAGCAGGGCTGGCAGGAGGAGGGTTGGCTTAACTGACCTTGACCTGAGCTGCCTTCCCACAGGAACCCAGGGCAAGGAGGCAGTGCTCAGGAGGAGGAGGAGTGCAGGTTGCCTTCTGTTGGTTTTTCCTTGTGAAGAAGCACCTACAGGGCCTGCAGCAGGGTCCCTGGGCAGGGGAAGCGACAGGAGGACAGACAGAGGACAAGGCACGGGCTCCTACTGCTGTGCTGGCATGAAGCCACCCAAATCCCTGCCAAGTGCCAGCTCCTCCAACAGGCACCAGCCAGGGGGTGTGAATTCTCGGAGTGTTCATTGAAACAACATTAAGTGTGATGGACTCCTGGGCTATTCGAGTGGATGTAACGTGTAATTGAGGCTGGTCATTCTTCCTCTGGAGTGTCCCCCTTCGCTAATGGCAAATCAGGGCAGAACACATGGTGCTGCTTTGTGAATCCTGACTCAATTCACTCCCCTCAAAATGATCCCGATGAATGTCAATGAATGAGCGGGGACAATGAATTAGAGTGAATGAAAAGCCTTGTAATGGGGCCCTTGGCCAGCACCAGCCACAATTGAACAGCACAAGGACCACAATTGAACAGCACAAGGACAGCGTCCGCCTGGGCGGTGTTTGAATTCGTCCCCATTAGCATGATGAGGGTGAAGATTACAGGGTGGGGGCAAGGTCAACCCGCCTGATGGGGCTCTCCAAACCCTACTGCTGCCATTTCTTTGGAGACCAAAATGAGCAGGTTTTGGCCCAGCTGGGTGTGAGGAGAGCGAGCTAAGCTCTGGCTGAGCTGTAAGTCCCAGCAGAGACGGGCAGGTGCTCAGGGAGCCGGCAGTGGGTCTGCCCCATCAGCCGTGTGTTCGTTAGCACGGGAGGGAGGACGCTGATAAATCAGAGCCTGGTTTTGATTGCAGATCCCAAACTCACGGGGTAGCTGCACTCCCAGGATTTCTCTTCGCTGAGACAGAAGTCAGTGCTCCAGGTTTCACATGCATGGCCCCTTGTGGCCACACTCATGGTGTCTCAGAGCCCCAAATCCCTGAGCAGAATAGGGCACAGCACCTGGCAGTGATGTAAGGGAAAGAGGAAGGTGGCTGCTCCTGCATCCAGGCTCCTGGCAGCTGCTGCTTCTGTATTATCTCTGCATCTCCCAACAAACACCCAAATGTGTGGGTGCATCTGCACAGGAATGATGAATAATAATCCAAGAGGGAAAAGGAGTAGGCGGGGAGGGTGCAGGGAGAAGAAAGCTTTTGCACAGTGAGGGGAGAAGAGCAGGATCAGCATGGTGAAGCCTGGAAGGAAACGAAGGCTCTTAGGACAGTGACCCGTGTGGGGAGGACAGGGATAAAGCAACGGTGTGCAGAGGGTGAGGAGAAGGGAAAGGCTTCAAAGAAGCTGCGCTGCCAGGAGGTCGGTTCCTGCAGCCCATCCGGGAAGGAGGCGATGGGGAGAGCCGCTCTCCCACGTGCAGTGGCAGGGCAGGCATGACTGCAGTCAATGTGAGGTGCCATTCACTCTTTCCTGCAGAAATAAGAGTGGGAGCATCCACGTGCTCCGCCGCGATCCAGCGGGATTCTCCCACGCTGCACGGCTGTTTGCTGGGGGTCCGTCCCACAGGCAGTCACCGCTGGCCCCCGCGCTCCCAGCTCACCGTCCGCCTCCGCGGGGTTTGGTGCCAGCTCTTGGGAGGCTGGTGGAGCACAGGAGCTGCCCCTCAGCGTTGTGTCGCGCCGGGGGCCCGACCAACGAGGGGCTCGTGCCGCCGGCCCAGCGCCCTCCCCACCGCAGCGCTGACAAAAGCGCTCCGCGGGGCTCATTTTCTGGAGGCGGCAGAGCGCGAGCGAAGGGCTCGCGTGTTGCTCCCGGCTCTCTGTCCCGGCTAATTGCCGAGTGACGGGGCAAATCGCCTTCCACGCCGACCGCATTTAGCGCCGGGAGCCCGTCGGCGGGAGGCCGTTTCAGACCCTGCGCTCTCGGTGTCACTTACACGTGTTTTGCCTTCCCACCCTCCTCTTACTCTTTGCCACTGGCCCAGCCGAGCGGAACAGTGGCCACTGCCAGGCCTGCACAAGCCCTTAAGCAACCTCCCCACCGGGTGCCCACCTGCCTGCCTGCAGACTGGGGCTGGGCTCAGCCCTGCAAACCGAACAGACCTCAGCTGGCCGCAGGGACCGCAGACTGACTGAGGAAGGGGGACGGGGCACACACTCCACTGTTGGTGGCCTCGGCTCGCTCTCAGTGGCCCTGTCTGCAGAGCCTGTTTCTGCTGGTGCTTTGCACAAACACCATCTCCTCCAGGGCTTTCAAGCGCTCATTTTTTAAGTGAGAAGAGGAAGAACTGTCCCAACCCTCTCGAGCATGTGTAGGAGGGCTGGGATCGATCGAAACGCCTCCTGACAAGAGGCTGCAAAGTCCCACTGCTCCCTCCCCATTTTTCTCCTGTTTTTCCACCAGCAGCCAAAATCCAAAGGTGCATCTCTCTGGGGAAGATCTGGCCACAGTGACAGCCACCACGGCATCCCCACACACCCTGTGCTGCTCCATCAGTTAAAGGCACTGAAGCTCCCTGGCCCCACTGTAAATACAGCAGCTGCTTCCCTTGCCCCAGTGGCTCACACGTGCCCAGCGCTGTCCCCGAGGAGCTGCTGCAGTAGCAGGGTGTCTGCTGCGACACCCAGGAGCGTGGGGCCGGGAACAGCTCCTGTGCCAGTGATCCCACTCCCCCCAACTCTGTGCACGTTGTGCCTGTTACGCCGTGAAGACGAGGGAGGCCAAAGCCATCGATGGCTGTGAGCGTATCAGCATCCAGGCACGGCTCAGACCTCGGTGCTTCCTCCTCCTAATCTCCCAAAATGGATTTGTGGATTAAAGCAGATAGTCAGCCTTTCTGGGATTTTATTTTGACACTCAATCAATCCTGCTCCTCAGGGCACAGAGGAAAAAGGAAGCACACAAAGCTGAGGGATGAGCACGGGTTCACGGTACCCTGTTCAGGATGCAGAGGAACCTGCATCAGAGAATGGGACAAACACAGCAGCAGCTCTCTGCACGTTGAGATTGGAGCAGCAAGGATGCCCTGTCACTCTGTGCCAGCATCCCCACTGCCAGCCAACTCTCTCCTACTGCCAGGGGGCAGCTGACCCCAGGACACCTGTTTGGGCGATGGGACCCCAGCCGCTGCAAAGAGCTGGAGCACACAGTGCTGCCCTCACTGAGCTGAAGCTTGGAGCTGCTTTGCACGCAGCGGAGAGCGGAAACATCTCCTCACGCGGCGCTTTGATTGTGCACTACCTTCTGGCTCTTTCCCCTTCTCCCCACCTCACCCTTTAGTCATCCAGATGAAAGGCACATCTCCGTCACAGCCGTGACACTGGGGCCAGCCTCACCAAGGCCACCACAAGCTGAGATTTGAGTTATTTTTCCCCCCATAGCAGAGAGAATGAATGCGCAGCCCCGCATTCCTCAGAACCATAGTCACAGCACTTGACACACACTGCACCTCCTCTGGAGCACTGCAAGGCACTAGCTGCAATTAAAGCCTGCAGCATCCCTGGGCAGGCAGGTTAAGAGCAGCACTGAAAGCTACAGAGAAACCAGGGGGCAGTGGGCTGATGCAGGAGAGGTTGTGCCCACAGCTGTGTGGGGAAGGGATCCATCCGGCACAGAACAAGCAGGAGGCAGAGGTGCTCGTTCAGGTCAGTGCCTGTTAAGACACCTAATAATCACTATAAACCTCTTTTCCCCACTTTCCTTATTTGTAGAGGTTCACGTGTCTCATACCCCTCCCAGTCTCCCCGAGATGTGCCAAACCCAGCAGCTCCCAATGAGCCCCTGGGCAGGATGCTCCAGGCCAGCCTGGGGGACCAGGCAGCTCCTGGGAGGCTCCTAGAGTCATCACTAGGTGCAGGGTAACACCCTGCTCTTCCTCTTCTGCGTCCTCCTTTGATTCTGCAGAGGGATGGGGAAGGGCCCCTCCATGTGCAGGGCCCCCTGCCCCAGTATCCTCATCACTCCGGCCGGTGCCCAGCCGTGGGTGCAGCAGTGCTCCCACCTCCCAGCCCCTTGTCCTCACCTCCTCTCCTTGCCTCCTCCAGGTGCAGCGCGGTCTCTGCTATGACCGCGGCAGCAGCCGCCTCTGCCCACTGCCCAGAGCCCTCGGCTCACGGCTGAGCCGGGCTCTGCTCCCCAGCTGGGACCAGCATGGGCAGCGTCAGCAGCCTCATCTCCGGACACAGCTTCCACAGCAAGCACTGCCGGGCCTCCCAGTACAAGCTCCGCAAGTCATCTCACTTGAAAAAGCTCAACAGGTACTCCGACGGGCTGCTCCGCTTCGGCTTCGCCCAGGACTCCAGCCACAAGTCCAGCTCCAAAAGCAGCAAGAATGAGGACTTCTTCTACATCAAGGTCAGTCAGAAGTCGCACGGCTCCCACCGAACGGACTATTCCCCGCTGGCGGGCGGTGAGCTGGGCCAAGCCGGGACCAGTGGGCTGGACTTCGGGACACCCACACCGCAGAAGCTGATGCCCTTTCCCAGTCAGCTGGAAGTGGTGAGTAGGGGACCCAGGAGCAGGGGGTGTCCCACTGGAGAGTTGTTCTGGTCCTGGTGAAGGCTCAGAGGAAGCAGGAGCAGAGGGGCCGTGGGGAGGGCCATGAGGGAGCAGGAGCAGGGGGGACCCAGGGCGCTCTGCTGCCTTCTGCCTTCGGCTGTTTGGATCAGCGGTGTGGCCTGTGCCTTTCCCAACGTGCTGCTGGCCTTCGAGGCAGATCTAGCCACCTTCACCCTCCCAAGCTTTTGGCCCTTGATGGCAACTCTAGCTGTCCCCCCCACAGGGGTCTCATCTTTGGGGACAGAAGAGATGGGGGAGAACTGAACACAGTGTCAATCTGTGCTGATGGGCTCTGCTGTTCTCCCCAGGGCATGGAAAAGCCGCCGGCACGACCCACTGCCTTCAAGCCGGTGCTGCCCCGCTCCAGCACCGTCCTCCACTCCTCCCCAGAGAACGGGAGGCACCTCTCCCAGCAGCTGCACCACCCAGACAAAGCCAAGGAGCAGGAGCTGAGGCCGGTGCGGTGCTCGGGGGGTCTGTCTGACTCTGGCAGAAACTCCATGTCCAGCCTCCCCACTCACAGCACCAGCAGCAGCTACCAGCTCGAGCCCCTTGTCACTCCCATGGGACCCATCAGTCGCTTCGGGGGCTCAGCCCACAACATCCTGCAGTGTGCCATCATCCAGGACAGCAACATGATGAGCCTCAAGGCCATGTCCTTCTCCGATGGGGGCAACAAGATCCTCAACCCCAGCAAAGCCCCCCACCACCACGCCACCGAGAAGACCACTTGCATCCGTTCACCCATCTCCACGGATGAGTCCACCATCCAGGAGCTGGAGCAGAAGCTGCTGGAGAGGGAGGGAGAGCTGAAGGAGCTACAGTCGAGTTTCGAGGAGAAGGAAATCATCTCCTGCCAGGCTTACGAGGAGAAGCAGCGGCGCTGCAAGGAAGAGCTGGAGGGTCTCAAGCAGAAATGCAACAGCAAGCTCAAGCAAACCTCACAGAAAACCCAGCGAACGCAGCAGGTCCTTCATCTCCAGGTGTTTCAGCTGCAGCAGGAGAAGAAGCAGCTTCGGGAAGAGCTGGAGAACCTCATGAAAGAACAAAACCTGCTGGAGACCAAACTGAGGTCTTATGAGAAGGAGAAAACCAGCTTCGCCCCAGCACTGGAGGAGACCCAGTGGGAGGTAAGTGGCACTGGAGCACCAAGAGGCTGCCAGTGCCAAAACCAAAGCGTGTGTGGGGAAGCTGAGAGCCCCAGCACCAGCAGCAGTCCCCCGTTTCCATCCCCACATCCCCACCACAGCTCGGAAGGGCTGCGCAGAGCAGTCAGGGCTCCTGCACCGAGCACAGTGGCAGGAGAAAGTGATTGAAGCTGAGGAGAGCCCGGCTCTGTCACGTGTAGCTCTGTGAGTTATAACTGAGTGACTCACTGCCCCTCTTACACCCTCTGCACTTCACATCACACAGCTAAAACCACTTGTGTTCCCAACCCCCGGCGCAGGGGTTCTCAGGCTGCCCCAAAGGAGCAGCAGGGCTGCTGTCCCACGCGTGAGCAGGAGCTGCTTGGGCTCACCACTGCTGTTTATCAGAGCAGAGGAACCTTCCACCCTCTGCTTAAGCTTAGTTTTCTCCCTGATCGCTGCACAAAGACGTTGGGCTGCTGAGAACCCAGCAGCGAGTCGGCCCGTCCAGCTAAGGAGCATCAGCCACTCCAAACCTCACGGCTCTTCACCGGCAGCCCTCCCTGTCGCCTGGGGTTCTGCTGCCTGGAGAGAGCAGAGTCTCCTCCAGCCCCAGGAGCACAGGGCTTTGGTCCCTGTTGCTGGGATGCGGTGTCACGACTGGGGTCTGTGCACATGGGAGCCCAGCTGGGCTCAGCGTGGCTTGCAGCGGGCACACTGGGTGCTGTGGGCTTTGTCCAAGGCACAGCCCTGACTTGGATGCTGCCTCCCTCCCCACAGGTGTGCCAGAAATCAGGGGAGATCTCCCTCCTGAAGCAGCAGCTGAAGGAGTCCCAGACAGAGCTCAACACTAAGACCACCGAGATCCTCAGCCTGAAGGCTCAGCTGAAGGAGGTGAGGTTGAAGATGGAAGGGCTGGAGATGAAGACCCAGGACCTGGAGGGCTCCCTGCGCACCAAAGCCATGGAGCTGGAGGTGTGTGAGAACGAGCTCCAGCGCAAGAAGAACGAGTCTGAGCTGCTGAGGGAGAAGGTGAACCTGCTGGAGCAGGAGATTGTGGACCTGCGGACGGAGCTCGCCATCCTCAAGGAGCAGCTGAGCGACGCCCGGGAGGTGGCCAGGCCCTGTGCCATGGTGGACGATGCTCAAGTGCTGCAGGGAGAAGTGGAGAGGCTGAGAGCAGAGCTGAAGGCTGAGCGGGACAACAACGAGCAGATGACCTCCAGCTTCCAGCACGAGCGACAGACATGGAAGGAGGAGAAGGAGAAGGTGATTCACTACCAGAAGCAGCTGCAGCAGAGCTACCTTCACATGTACAAGAGGAACCAGAACCTGGAGAAGATGCTCCAGCAGCTCGCTGCAGGGGACGATGGTAAGGAGCCCATTGAGCTGGACATCCCTGGCGCTGATGTCCCCTACGAGGACATCATTGCCACTGAGATCTGAGCCAGGTCTGTGTCCTCCTCCCTGCAGCTCGGGGTTGGGCATCTCTTCCAGGCGAGAAGTGCTGCCCCGCAGCTCTGTCTGCACCTTGTACAGTTGAGCTGAGCCATGTATTTATTGGTGGAGCTGGTGGCCTGGCCAGCTCGACACTCCTCCTGCCCTCTGCCCCCTCTCGTGTTTCAGAGGTGAACAAGCAACTTGTGCCAATGGTGATGTCCGCTGCCCCCTCACAGGGCTGAGAACCCGGTGCTGGGGATGGTCAGGGAACAGGACTTCAGCCAATACCTCACGTCAGGTAACGAGATGATGCAGAACTCCCCAGGGATGCTCTGCTCCAGGCTCAGAGGGACCTCGTGATGATGCAGCCCTGGGAACAGGGACCCTGCCAACCACCTTCAAGAGAATCTGCCACGGCACCTTCCCAGCTGCTCCCTCCTTCACCTCAGTCCGTGCCCATCTCCAGGGTGCCACGGGACCGAGGAGCTGCCTTCTGCCACTGGCAGAGGCTGCGCAATCACTTCTGTCCTGCTGCTGCTGTGCCTCAGGAAGGGCCTTACCCCCGCTCCCCACCTCGTTACAGCCGACACCCCCCCCAAAAACCCCCTTGTGCTAACGAGCACAACCCCCGCTACACACGTGTCCTGGCCACGGCTGCACCGGCACAGCCCGCCCCACGACCTGCACACGGTGAGCCCAGCGCTCCCCACTCTGCCCCACAAGTGTCCCTTTTCTCCAGCTGCCAGATGGACAGCTGGATTTAAGAAACTTACAAGCCACAGTCTGACCTGAGGAATCAAGGGGAATTCGGTTGTGTTTGCCCCGTGACCCCACACGCTCGCGCGTTCTCGCTGCAACAGGCCCTCCCGGGACCCCTGGCTGCCTTATCTCCCCCTGTGTCCTTATGCCCACGGGATCCCGGCAGCAGAAGCTGCTCACAAAAGCCCCAACCAACCACTTCATTTTGTTTTCTGCCCAAGCTCTTAAGATTTCTTCCTGCCACCAGCAAGCAGATAACGAGGCTCCGGCAGCGGCCGTCCTGTCCCAGCCGTGGCTCGGCACGGGCTGGAGGTCCAGCTTGCCAGGGTGGAGTTCTCCAGCCGGGACCACTTTGTGCCAGTGCAATGGTGTTCTTACTGCAATGTGTCTGCTTACCCACGGAGGAGCTGGGCACCAGCCCTGTCCCAGGGCTGCAGGGTGGGTCTTGCACAACCCGTGCTCCAGATTTGGCCAAGGGCTCAAAGCTGTGCACAGGCAGCAAAGTTCAGCCTCCCCCACCCAGCTCCAACCAGCCTGTAAAGGCGACACATGGAAACCAGTCTGTGCCTTCTGCACCTGCCCCCAAGCACCCCCCACACGCTGCCCCAGAGCACCCCAGCTGGTCCCTGGGCTGGCACCCAGCACAAGCCCGTCCTTAGCCATGATCCGCTGGAGAAAAGCCAGCCCCCAATGACCTCTAGGTCAGGGCCACATCGGGTCAAACAGCCTTTTCCCAGCCCTGCTGAAGGATGTTTTGGCGGAGCCGAGAGAGCAGGGCCCCAGGACGGCGCCCGCTGAGCTCTGGCTCCTGAGGCCAGAAGGGATTTTCTGCATCATCCCAGCCAGAGCCCCACAGCCCTTCCACCCCCCAGGAGCCAAACCCCCAGGGTGCTGAGGGGAGCGGATCCCTCCCCGGCTGCCCTGCCCCACAGCCCCCCGCCAGGCGATGCCGGCCCAGCCCTGTTCCCGGGTCCCCAGCCCGCCGTGCCCGACCCCGTCCCGCGCCGAATGCCGTGACTGCCCGAGGCATCGCCGTGCTGCCTTTGCACAACGCTGTGTGTGACCGTCCGCATCGCAGCTGCCGCTCCGGGCCCCGGCCCGGCCTGTACAGAGAAACACTTTCCCGCGGGTCTTCGGTTGTTATTCTGGTGACTGACGTAAACTACTGGTGACTTGATGTTTTTATTTATAAATAAACTTTTTTAAACCGATCGAACTCCTCCTGCGTGGAAGCGGGTGGAGGACGAGCTGCAGGGCCAGAGGGTGCTGTGCCTGCCCCTCTCTAGGGGCACCTCGCCCCCCACCCCTCTGAGCCACAAACCATTTATCAGCTCACACCGAGGCCCCGGGGGGACGTTCTTCCCACCTGTCCCCGTTTGCTTCCAGCCCCGCCGGCACGACGCGCCGTGGGAGCAGCCTTATCTCTGCTGCGCAGCTGGGAGAACCCGGGCACGGAAAAGCGGCAGCTGGCCCCCGGCCAGCACAGGGCCACCAGGGAAGGGATAATCCACTCGTCCTGCAACCCGTGGGCTTCACGCTCCTGCTCTGCAGGTGGGACCAGTTCTCATCCCACCCTGCACAGCCCAAAGCCCCCAGCCCTGGTGGTGCCCAACCTGCTGTCCCCAGAGCAGGCAGGTCCAGGAGAAAACAGACGGAGGGAGAGGCGCCCAGTTCACTCTGCTGGCCAAGGGTGGGTTTGTCACAAGAACCCATCAGCTCAGAGCCTGCTGTCTCTCTGCACAGATCTGCTGGTCTCACTCATCTAAAGGGCACAGGGGCAGGTAAAGGGGGAGCTTGGGGGGCAAAAATCAGGAGGAAACACTCTACCCCGCCCGATTCTGTGAGACTCCCCCACCGGGCACAGGGTGGGGGCCCCAAGCCACACACAACCGGCTCCTTGCCCAGCACCCAGCCCCTGCCGTCGCTTTCCAGGGAAGCCTTGGCCCTGCTCACACTGCCCGAGGCGTGAGGGAAGTTTATTTTTAGAGCCTCTGAAAACTGCGGAGGAGGAAAGAGATGGAAAACCACAGGCAAGGCCTCTCCTGGGCAGCACCTTCTGCCACAAAGCACCTCCGACCACCTCTAGCCCCAGCTGTGGGTGCTGCTGGGTCCTTCCCCGGCACTTCCAGGTGTCTGAGCCTGGGGAGCAGTAAGGAGCAGAGCCCAGAGCCGGCTCCTACCCCAGGGGACACCCCAGTCCCACAGAGGCTGCAAGCACAGGGCAGCTGCTGCAGTGCAGCAAAGCTGAGACTTAGCCCCAGTCCTGAGGGGCCTCAGCTGCTTCTTCCATTAAACAGGGTGAGGGTCCCACCCTCTTCCACCAAAGCCCTAAGGAAACTCATGATGAGCAGAAGCTGTGTCCTCCCACCAGGCAGAGCTCAGAGCTGCCTCTGCCCCAGGGGGCAGCAGAAATGAGGCACCAGGCAGTGCCTGCCCCTTACAGGGCTCCTGCGACAGGCAGGAACCACTGGTTCCTGGTGGAGGGTATCCCTGCCCACAGCAGGAGGTTGGAACCACATAATCATTGAGGTCCCTTCTAACCTGAACTGTTCTGTGCTTACAGGAGAGCTGAGCACTGGAGAACAGCCAGAGCCAGGGCAGCCCAGTCCTGCGGCTGCCCCACTGCTTCAGGCCAGGAAGGAGCAGAAAACCCTGGTTATTACGGGAGTAAAGTCACAGAATCACAGAATCATTAGGGAGTGGAAGGGACCTCAAAAGATTATCCAGTCCAGTCCCCCTGCCACAGCAGGATCACCTAGATCAAGTCACACAGGAACACATCCAGGTGGGTCTTAAATGTCTCCAGAGAAGGAGACTCCACAACCTCCCTGGGCAGCCCCTTCCAGTGCTCTGTCACCTTCACTGGGAAGAAGTTCCTTCTCATACTTACACGGAACCTCCTCTGTTCCAGCTCACACCCATTGCCCCTCGTCCTATCACTAGATGACACTGAGCACAGCCTGGCTCCATCCTCCTGACACCCACCCTTCACATATTTCTAGACATTAATGAAGTGACCCCTCAGTCTCCTCCAAACTAAAGAGACCCAGCTCCCTCAGCCTCTCCTTGTAAGGGAGATGTTCCACTTCCTTCATCGTCCTCGTAGCTCTACACTGGACTCCCTCCAGCAGCTCCGTGTCTTTCTTGACGTGAGGAGCCCAGTTCATGCTGGTGCTGGCAGGTGGACATGAACAGGATGGCCCTGTGTGTGCCAGGGCCAAGGGAGTGTCTGAGCTGGGGGGCATGCTCAGCCCAAGAGTTGGGGGACAAAGCACCAGCCTGTGCCTTTCCCCCATCACTGGGGTTCCCCTCTTTGTCTGCGCTTTGGGTTAGCTCCGCTCCAGCTGCCCGAGCACCAACCGTCCTCCAACAGAAGGAGTTTGAATTGATTGTTGAACTAATCAGTGGATGCAAATAAGCCTCAAGACTGAGGAAAGCTGATTTGCATCTTCTTTTAACACCCCGGTGCCACCACACCAGTTCTGGCTACGGGGGGCAAAGTCAGACCTAAAATCTCGGCAGAGACCAGACCAGGGCTGCCTTTGAAAGGCCAATTAAAGCGAACCACCCCTGCTCCGGGGGTGATGGAGGGTCGGAGGCAAAGCTGCTTTTGATGTGCAAATAACCTGCAGCAGCTCCCCTGCCTTACATCTGCCAGTCCCAACCGAAAACCCAAGGGGCAGAGTGGGGAGAAACAGCCCAATGTTTGCTCCCCTCCTCTCCTCAATGAGCCGACAGCTGGCCTGTGCTCCTTGTGTGCTTCTGGGGGACCGCCTGACTGACATCAGTTGGTGAAGGGGGATAAGACCCCCAGGCAGTCCTCATTAGCCATTAGCCAAAAAAAAATCAACCCCAAGAAAAGCCGGCGTGTAAATGCACTGAGGCAGCAGCTGGGAGATCAGCACGTCCCATTTAACACGGTACCTGCTGTCCTCACGCCGGGAAATATCGGGCTGTTTGTTTAGCATCCGGCTGAGCTGCTCCTTGGGCAGGGCCACAGCCCCAGGACGGCTCACAGCATCGCCCGGCCCGATGCCACACAGAGGGGACACCCCTTCCTCCCAACCCCAAGCACCCCTTCATTTGCCCACCCCATTTTCTCAGTAAAGGGTTACGCTCTGAGCTCAGCTGCTCCTGGAACCTCTGGCTGACAGGAGCCAAAGCTGGGTTTGTCATTCCTCTCTCACAGGACCTTGTGCCAGCCCAGATCATTCCCTGCCTCCTGCTTCTAGTCCGTAAGACAGAGTCTGGTGCCACTGGGACCCCAGATGACAGTGATGCTGCTCCTGCACTGTCAGATGCATTTTCTCCAGGAGTAACACAGCAATTTCCAACCCCCTCCAAGTCTCCAGAGCCACAGACACTGTCCTGGAACTGTTTAGGTTGGAAAAGACCTTCAAGCTCATCAAGCCCAACCCTGAACCTAACTTTCCCATCCCACTGCTAAACCCCGTCCCCGAGCTCCAGATCTCCCCAGCTGTGTAACACAGCCAGGGATGGCAATTCGACCCCCCTCCCTGGGCAGGGCCTGCTGAGCCCAGCCACCCCAGCAGGAGCTGCTGCCAGCACGGAGCAGCCGCACGCACGTGCGAGTCCAGGGAGCAGAGGGGACAGGTCAGAGCTGATGCCACCACCAAGCCTGTCAGACAGACAGGCCTCATTACAGCAGAGGTGCTGGAGGTTTGAGCAGTGACTAAGCCCCAGCCTCAGCAGGATGATTTATGCCTTCTCCTTTGACCTAAGCAAAGCAGATCCAGCTCTACCCCTGGTCCCCACAACCACCATTCGAAACCCCAGTGCATCATCCCAGCAGACACCACTATGAGCACCACTCCTTTCAGCAGCTGCCAGTATTTCCAAAGCAGCTCCTGCATCACTCTCCAAATATTTACTAGAAGAACCACCTTATTCACAGATGCTGCGGGACGTGAAACAGCCCCGACCTCCGAGACTGCAGCAACACAGCGGCTCACGGAGCCAACCCGCAGCAGCTCGCTCCATCCCCTGCCTTGCAGTGCCCCTGCGTGGCTGCTGCGCTCTGGCCAGCCCCTGCTCACAGCGCAGGCGAACGGGCAGCTCCTCCGTACTGCAGCCAACAGCTACTTTATCCCCCACACAAAGGCTCCCTGGCTGTTTGCATTCATCCCGGAGCTTTGTCTGGCCCGGATGAGCCACACTATGGACGGCTTTGTGCGGGGGAGCTGCTCACACTGCCACAGAATCAATGTCCTTCCTTCCCCTTTGCTCCCGACGGCTGCAAAGGAGCCGACCTTAAGTTCTGTGAGTATTTCCACAATCACTGAATTCCTTTTGCTTTGCTCTGAACACATTCAAGGCTCCGGAGTTGTGTTACCACCTCCCTGCTCTGCAGCACTCACCCACCCCTGATTGTCCAACCTTTGTCCCCAAGACTCAGCACCTGCTCAGGAATTCCAGGCATTCACCTGACTTTGGAATTTCTCTTGCTCATGTTTTCCAGACCTGGTTCCTGGGCACCAGAAGTCACACTCACACCCCAACCAAGGGGCTACACGTGCAGACAAAGTAAAACAAGACGTTAGCACCAGCCTTTAAGCCACTGGATGTGTTTTTAGCACATCCTGCTTCCCCTGCGTTCAAAGAACAGCAGTGAAGCTCAGTGGGATGATCACAGCCATTATTAGCATCAAGGACACAGGATTCATGTCTCACCTGGTAAAAACTGCAGGAGGCAGCCAGGACACTCACGAGTTTTTCTTAAAAAAGATGAGTGAATGCCTTTGCTACCTGGAGGACTTGCACTTCTGTACAAGAAACAGCTCAGTTGATGCCTTAGAGGACCCGAGAGAGCCCCAGGCTTTTATCAGTCAGAAGAACCCTGTTTACTGAGTCGGTGTCGGTGCAGCTCAGCACATCAGGACACGGCTCTGAAGATGAAGAGCAGCATCAGCAGAAAGGAGCTTTCTCCTCTCATTAAGCTGCTGTTTTTGATGAGCACATTGCTCAGGGTTAACTCTGCTCCCTGGAGTAGAGAGCTCAGATCTCCCCCTTTCATGCTGCTCCCTCAGAGCAGGGGAAACACCTGCACCAGTTCACTCATGGAGAAGAGAGGGATTTCAGCAGTCACAGCCCAGGCTGTCTGCACAGAACAAACTCACCCAGGCCCCTTCACACCACTGTTCATACAGAAAATGTAGTCAGCACAAAGCCCAAGCTCATCTTCAAGCAGCTTTCCCAGTCCCCCCCATACAAACTACCCCTGGGAGTCATGTGGAAACTGGGGTATCACGCTTCCCCCCCACATTCCTGCAAGGAATGACTGCTCCAGCCTCCCCCTCTGCCAGCACCACAAGCTAAAGGACAAACTTCACCTTGCAGGATAAACTCACCAACAAAAGTGAGCAGCCCCAGGTACTGCACCAGGGTGGCTCAAGGGGCCCTGGCTGTGCTGCACAGCGAGTGTGGGAGCAGTCGTTTAATTTCACATAAACCAAACCCCTGGTGGCAAAGGGCACCTTGGGCACCTCTGACAGACCCAAAGCTGTTTTCAACCACAGAATCCCAACAGCTTCCGTTTTGTTCAACACCTTCCATATTTCATTTATTTAGATATTCTCTATGTTAAAGTATTCTCATGCCAACCCTTCCAACTTCCCATCCCCACCTGAAGAAAGAGACTTGACACAGCTCTAGGGTGGAATGCACTGGAATGAAGTTGCAATTGCATCCAAGTTACAGGGAACACTCAACAAACTGGAGAAAACTGCACGGAGGAGACGGCAGCGAAAGCAGGAGTCAGCACGCCGGCGGTCAAGTCACGTTAGCACCCTCCCAGACGAGCACTGGAGGCGTTCAGGGAGGTGCAACATGCTTTGGAGAGCTAGACCACAGCTCAGACCACATTAAGCCTGGGAAAAAAAAAAGGCAGGCTGCCAGCACCAGGCTTGGAGCCTCATCTGAGCCAGCCTGGGACAGAGAGACCACCGAGCTGACCAGCCGAGCGGCAGCGGCCGGGAGCGCCGACGACCCAAAGCTGTGCCTGGAGTGCGAGCCACAGGAGCCTCAAAGCAGGACTCAGACTGCAGTGCCAGCAGGAGGACACCCCACAGCAGAGTTCAAAATATCCACTCCCACCTTTGGGCACTTCCTCCAGCAGCGCCGTTTGGTACCTCACACCCCCAGCAGCACAAAGCCATGAATCACCCAGTGCTGCCTGCTGGCACACTGCTGCTCTCAGAACGCTTCAGCTGCTGGTCTGTGTCTCTGGCATTTCCAGAGCGCAGAGAAATTCAAAAGTAGCCAAGAAACTTATCTGAAAGCTGATTTTAAACCTGTCACTCAGTACTTAAGCCTTCAGGCAGCAACCTGCTGGTCTGTGACCTCTGCAAAGCCTCTTCCCTCGTGACCACAGCTCGTGCATAACTGGAAGTCACAGATCAGTGACTCATCCTCTGAGGAAGCGTCTCTGCCACACACAGGCCTGGTCTGCAGGCAGGGCAGCAGTGCTGCCTGTTCACCACACACAACCAGACTGTGCAGATGCTCTGGATGAAGTCTGCCCGTCCCCATTTCCCCAACTACCTGCTGCTGGTCTGAAAGTACAGATTTGTGACTCCTGGTAGTCCTCAGGCATTCCCCTGAAAGGCCTTCAAAGGGTCCAGCTGGAAACCAACCCCAAGCCTTGTGATAGCTATTGCACTTCTGTAAGAGCTGGCCTACATGCTGTCCTGAAGATCCAGGCTTCGAAGGGATATTTTAAAGACTGGTATCAGTGTGCACTGCAACACTGGCACAGACGTCACCTACTCTGGGTTTGAATCGCACGGGCGACAAGTAAACACCTACACATGGGAAAAGAAAACAAACAGCATTTCACAGCGCACGGACTTCGAGGTGAAGCTGCAGCTAGTGCTTTGCAGTCGAATCTCGGGGATAGAACTCAGCCAGAGTTGTCTGAGGAATCCTCTTCAACATCTCCTTGGGGAAGATCCGCAGAAGCTGCCATCCGATGTCCAAGGTCTCGTAAACGGTGCGGTTCTCGTAGGGACCTGCAGAACGCAGCCACAGACAGAGAGAGAGAGAGCAGGAAGGTGTCACCACCAGGCCTCTGCGGGGTTAGTGCACACGGAGATGCTCTTCAGAAGACACTTACCCTGAGCAATGAAGTTCTTCTCAAACTTCTGCAGAAATTCCAGGTACAGAAGATCATCTGAGGTAAGAGCTTCCTCCCCAACTACAGCCTTCATGGCCTGCACATCCTTCCCAATGGCATAGCAGGCATACTGTGAGGGATGGGAACAGAAGTGCCTTTACCTCGACCACCCCAGTAACAATTTCTGTTCAAACTCAAACTAAACTCTCAGCTGAGGCTCTAAAGCAGCCTCAGGAACGTTCTGGGTTGCAACTGTTCAACCTGCCCTTTCATAGGCTGTTTAGCACAAGGTGTATTTGAACGACACCTCTGCTTCTCTGAAGAGGTTTTCACGTACCAGCTGGTTGGATACGTCTGCATGATCCTTCCTGGTCATACCCTCTCCGATAGCTGACTTCATCAGTCGAGACAGGGAGGGCAAGACATTAATAGGGGGGTAAACCTGGAAGAGAGAGACACAAGAATTTCAACACTAAGCACAGAGTAATCTGGAACGTGTTCCCATCGCTGTGGTACAGAGACACCCACCTGTCTGTTATGCAGCTGCCTGTCCACATAGATTTGTCCCTCAGTGATGTATCCAGTCAAGTCAGGGATAGGATGAGTAATGTCTTTGGGGGGAAAAAAAAAGGTTTAACAGTTTTCAGGCCTTTTACACCCTTTCTAGCACTGATGTCTTAGCAGTTCAGCGAGTTCTAGAGTAAAATGCCACCAGTTCGTGCCCCCATGTAGTCTCAAAAGGTCAGAACTGTGGGTACTCCCAGCAGAACACTCCTGAAACGGGCAGAGCACTAGCAATACAGTGGGAGGATAGAAACCTGAAGGCCACAGGACCTCCTGTCTTGCTAGGAGTCCAAAATAAGGCAGTTTGCTCTAAACTAGTCCTTTATTAAAAGCATTTAAAAATCACTCACCATCATTTGGCATGGTGAGAATAGGAATCTGAGTAATGGAGCCATTTCTGCCTTCCACGCGCCCAGCGCGCTCGTATATAGTAGCCAAGTCAGTGTACATGTAACCTGGGAACCCACGACGGCCCGGCACCTCCTCTCTGGCTGCTGAAACCTGAGACAACGCAGAGAAACATTTCCAACAAGTCTCATCACTCTGTACTGAGCTGCTGTCTCTCTAACTAAGCTCCACTAGTGACTGAAAGTGCCTCTTCCTGTAGGCAACACCAAAACACAGCCCCCCAGTTCTCTGTTCAGAGATGTCCCCAGCACCACGTGAACAGACAAGACACCAAAGCAAATCAGAAATGATGGTGTCAAACTGCTGAATGCCACCAGTCGAGTTCAGCTGTCAGAGAGCAACAGCTCTTGGACTGCTGAACAGAGCCCTGGACAATCACTACTGAAAAGCCTCACTGGCCACCTGAGGACACTGCAACTGTTATCAGCCCCTCAGCAGAAGTTGACAGTCTACAAACCCCCTCTGCAAGCACCCAGCATGCAGTTAATGAAGGCGTACCTCTCGCAGAGCTTCAGCATAGGAGCTCATATCTGTCAGAATGACCAGCACATGCTTCTCACACTGATAGGCCAAGAACTCTGCGGTTGTTAGAGCGAGACGAGGCGTGATAATGCGCTCAATGCTGAAACAGAACGGTGTGGCATTGTGAGGAGGAGTGCTTCAAGGCTGTGTGCTAAGAACCAGTCCACAACCCTCCATAAACCTGCTGCGTGCACCAGCACTTCCCACTCAGCTCTGCCAGAGCAAACGACACCCGGCAGGACAGCAGTGTGGCCCCAGCTACCGCTTCACTTGTACTTCTCAGCCTCTGGCCAGCCACTTACGTTGGATCATTGGCCAAATTCAGGAACAGACACACGTTGTCCATGGAGCCGTTTTCCTCAAAGTCTGATTTGAAGAACCGAGCAGTTTCCATGTTCACCTAAACCACAACATGAAGGCACCACTTCAAATTGCAGTTCACTGTATTTTGCATCATGTTAGAGAGGCATTGGCCACTGGAATGGCCTGCCCAGGGAGGTGGTGGAGTCGCCATCTCTGGAGCTGTTCAAGGCAGGATTGGACGTGGCACTTGGTGCCATGGTCTAGCCTTGAGCTCTGTGGTGACAGGTTGGACTTGATGATCTATGAGGTCTCTTCCAACCTTGATGATACTGTGATACTGTGACCTAAACACTTCATCAAACATCCATAAGCAAAGCTCTCTGCATTATGAGAGCTGCCCACAAAGACATTGCCAAGTTTCAGATACCTGACTGTCACAGGCCCTTTGTTACACTAACTGTCTGGGACTTTCAGCCACTCACCCAGCCAATTTAGCACTTTCAGTTTTACACTTAAGACCTGCTTTAGAACACTTGGAATCATAGAATCATTAGGGATTGGAAGGGACCTTGAAAGATCATCCAGTCCAATCCCTCTGCCACAGCAGGATCACCTAGACCAAGTCATACAGTCAGTCAGGGTTAGAAGGGACCGCAGGATCATCCAGTTCCAACTCCCCTCCCNTTTGCCTTCCAGGCCACAAGTGCCCACTGCTGGCTCACGAGAACCTCAGCCTTTTCCATGTCACTTGTGACCACCTCACCTGTTTCCTTTCTGAGGGGGCCCACAAATTCCTAGTCCTCTCTTTACCATTCATATACCTGTAGAAATTCTTGGTGTTCCCTTTGACCTCCCTGGCCAGGTTCAATTCAAACTGCCTTGGCTTTCCCAACCAGGTCTCTAGCTGTTTGGGCAGCTTCCTTCTCTATACCCCCATTCCATCTGTCCTCCCTTCCACTCCTTGTGGAGTTTTTTTGTGTGACAGCACATCCAGGAGCTCCTTGCTCAGCCAGGCAGGCCTCCTGGCATTCTTCCCTGCTTTCCTCTCCGTTGGTGTACGTTGCTCCTGGACACAGAGGAGGTGATCCCTGCATGCCAATACTTTAGCTACTCCCAGGCGTTGTCTTATTACTGAAGCATCCTCCTCCTCCAGACTTACACCCATAGCAGCAAACACGATGGCAAAGTTCTCCTCAGTGTAGTCCATCACATCTTTGGATTTCTTCACCAAGCCAGCCTGGCGACATATCTGAGCTGCAATCTGAGGAGATAGAGTTTCAGTCCACCTGTAGAGCTGATGCTGTCACACAGCCCAGAATTTCACTGGGTTTACTGTGTAACTCCAGTGAAATGAAGTCGCCAGTGGTTCAGAAAGCAGCTCTGAGCACTCACCTCATTGTGGGGCAACCCAGCAGCTGAGAAAATGGGGATTTTCTGCCCTCTGGCAATACTGTTCATCCCATCTATAGCAGAAATGCCTGTCTGAATCATTTCTTCTGGGTAGATGCGACACTGGGGATTGATGGGCTGACCTGAGGCAGTTCAAAGGAGCGTGTGTCATTCCACGTGTGGATGAGTTTGATGCCACACACACCCCTTCAGATCCATGTTCAAAACCAAACTCATTATAGCACTCAGAAACATCAGACTTGACTTTAAGCCCACACAGCACAGATGGATTCAGAACATACCCATGATGTCAAGGAAATCTTCAGCCAAGACAATGGGGCCTCTGTCTATAGGTTTTCCTGATCCATTAAATACTCTGCCTACAAGAAACAGCAATAAAATCAAAGTGTCCGTTACTGTAAACATAACTTGGCACAGGGGGATTGACCTAGATGATCTTTTGAGGTCCCTTCCAATCCCTAATGTCCTGAGATTCTTGCAATTAAGAGGCAAGTACTTACCAAGCATATCCTCAGAGACAGGGGTTCGAAGAATATCCCCGGTAAACTCGCAGGACGTTTTCTTTGCATCGATACCTGAAGTGCCTTCAAACACCTGCAAACAGACCAGAAGAAAGAAAACAATTAAAAAGAGTAAGTCTTGTGCTTCAGGAAATATCTCACTAAAATATCGTGTCACAGCTTGAGAACCTGATCTGGCACAGGACACACAGAAGGCAGCCCTCTGCAAGCAAAGGATTTCAGCTCGCTGCTACAAACACCACAGATAGCTTTAAACAAAACAGAGGAAGGGCAGGAGCAGCAACCCACACACGCTGTGCCACTCCTTTGATCTCAGGCATTTTCCTTTGCCAACAGGGCAAAATCATCAGATAAGAACAATTACTATTAGCAAGGAACAGTGGGCTTAGAAAAGCCCTGCGTGCAAGAGTGGATCTCACCCCTAACACTGCACAATCACAGCAGGATTCCTCTAACCTAGCAGCGAAGAAATCTCTGTGGGGATGCAAATACAATGACCGACACTGTAACCCCAGTTTTAAGTCTCCTAAAATCATTCAGGCCATCTGCAGTTGGACTATGAAGGTTGTGTTTCATTTTGGGTTGCTTTTTTAACCTTTACAGTACCAAACAAACAGTGAGATAGATTTGATGAAGCACACACACACACACAGAGTGTGAAATACTGTGACTGCAACAGGAGATACTGCTGTCCCTGACCCTACCTGAACCACTGCTTTGGAGCCACTGACTTCCAGAACCTGCCCACTTCTTCTTGTGCCATCGGGGAGAGTCAAGTGGACAATCTCTGCATACCTGGGGAACTGAAGATGAGCAAGAAAGAGGAGGGAAAGCATTAAAATCCAGCAAATCAGCCACGAAAGCAAAGTTGGCAGCTGCAAGCTGGCTTACGCTCGGCAACTACCGAGTGATTTCTGAAAATGGTATCTGCAGAATAAAACCTCATTCCAAGGCAACTCAAGTGCATCAGGTTAAAGCCATTTTCACAGGGACTGTATGACTTTTGCTCGGCTGACAGAAAGACCTGATTGAACCTGGTTTTGCCTCCTTAGACAACATTTGGGATAAAACAGTCTCACCATTTCCTTTCAGAGCCCACACCTCTTCCTCTCCCCAGGCCATGGATACTGTCTTTGGCTTTGCAGCTACTGGCAAACTCTCATTTATCTCTGTCAGACACCACACAGACCAGGTCACATATCTGTTGTTAAAACTGCTTGGTGGACCCATGAATTCCAAGAGTCCAGATTTAAGATGTCAGGGTTTTTTTTCCTTAACTATCCCTCCAAAACTTTGCTCATGAAATGGGTTCTTTACCTTAACTTGATCCAAGATAACCAGGGGACCATTTACACCCGATACAGTTCTATAAGCTGAAAGAAAAGAAGCCACAAGTTAGAGACTTCCTCAGACCACCAGAAATGGGCTATGACATTTTTAAGCTTCCTTTCCATCACCAGCCTGAGGTCTGCAGTGCTGTGACACTTCCATCTTATGATCTCTACAAGCAGGATTAAGAACTGAGCCGCGTGGCCAATGTTTTTTGCCGCTGCTTGCGAAGCACCAGAGACAACATCAAGATGCCTTTTTCTTGTCTGTCAAAGAGCCATCTTTGATGTAGCAAGGCTACATCCCAGGATAATTTGAATGTCACCAATGTAGTACAGAGTTGGCATTTTAACTTGGACAATGTGATGTGAGGTGTCACTGCAATTTATGTCCATTAAACAGTGAGAAGACTGGAACAGTGATACTCAGCTTCAAGGCTTCTTTTTAATGACAGAAGTGTCCTGTTCCATAGCACTGAAACCACCCACGTGAAAGCCTGGACTCAGTAGAGCAAAAACACATCTCGTGCTCAAAAGTTGATTAGCAGAGTCTTAGCAGCAAGTTGTAGGGCTTGGCACACTAAAAGAAAACCTTACAACACCTTTGCTGCTTCACAAGAAAAGGTCAACTCTGTGAAAGGTTGCATTTCACCTCAGCCCAGTTCCTCCCACTCAAGGGTTATCCTCGCTTGACTCAAGGACTGACAGGGACGGGCAGCACTCACCACCTCCTCCGAAGACTCACATCTTAAACATCAGTGCTAACACCACACACAGCTGCTGGAGGTACTGAACGCCCAGAACCCATGGCTCTGCCCTCAGCACGGTGGACAAGCCGCAAGGATGCAGCAGTCAGTCGTGCGGTGCTGCTCCAAGGACACGCGAGTGTCCCCACCGGAGTCCAGCATTGCTTCACCACAGATAAAACACTGAGTCAAGGCTTCACCAGGGTCACAAGGAGCAGCGACCAACAGAGTGACTGTTAATCACTGATCCCTGGGAGGGAGAAGTGAGCAAGTGGAGCCATTTATAGAACAGGAGACAGGAGCACGTACTACGCTTGGTCACACTACAGTGTGGAGGGAACAGACACTCGTGGTACTAGTAAGGATCAGAAATTCCACCAGCACCGGGTCAGAGGAATCAGCTATCAGAGTTGCTGAGGCTTGCCCAGGACTGGCACCCTGACCCCACTGTCTGTGCTGTCAACAGTGCAGCGTTCACCCTTCAACAATCAGCTCCCACTGTTGCAGTGTAAGGCTCTCACCCAGCAACAATCACAGCTGCATTAGAAAAGGTCTGATGGGCACCAGGTGCATAGGGCAGGCTAAGGCCACGGCTGTTGCCAGTTTACCCGTGTCAAACACTGCGGGCTGCCCAAACTAAACACATAGCCTCTGGCCCTGCTCCTTCCACCCAAGCAAGGTGGACTTCTTGCTATGAAGAGGCCTCTGCCTGCTCCACAAGGGTTTGCAGCACACTGACCACGAGATGTGGCAGAGATGATCCGGGCAGAGCGCTCCATCTCCTGACAGCCTCATGAGCAGTTCCTCCTCAGCTCCGGGCGCTGTCACGCGGTAACATCAACCTCACTGCAAAGCAGCCCCACTACTCTCGTTTCCTCCAAGATCTCCAATAGGGCCGACCAGTTCCATGAAGGAACTGACACGTTTCTGACCGGCGGTGCCCGTCTGGGCAGCAGCCAAACCCCAAAGAAACCGGAACCGAACACGAACTGCACCTGCTCCGGCGCTGGCAGCCTCCGCTGCAGAGCGCAGCGGGGTCTGGGCCAGCAGGAAGGGAAGCCATGGGCCTGGCCTTCAAACCAGGCCGACACCCCCACTGCAGCCGCCGCAGGGCTGCTCCCGCAGGAGCCGGCGGGGTCCTAGTGTGCGGGGAGGGTCGCTCCTGTAACCGCGGGTTGCCGACAGCTGCGATAAAACGCTCTCCGCTTCCCGTTTCCTAGCAACTGTCTCAGGCCCACGTAACGTTACCGTAAGGGACCGGGCCCCGCATCCCCACGCGTTCACGGCCGCGCCCGGCTCCGGCCAAACGCGCCGGCTGTCCCGCAGAAGCCCGCGACGGCCGGTGGCACGGGGAGGGGACACACACACACACAGATCAAGGGCTGAGCAGGAGAACGAGGCGAGAGGCACCGGGACGGACAAGACCGAGACCCCGAAGCCGCTCCGTACCGCACGACCTGTGCCCGCAGGGGGCTGCGGTCCCAGGCCCGGCCTCCCCGCTACCGCGGGACCCTCCCACCGCCCCCCGCACTCACTGAGACGCGGCTGAGACAGGTAGTCGCGGGTGAGAGCCGCCGCCTGCTCGCGGGGCCCTCCGGGCCCGGCGCCGTTCACCATCCCTCGCACAGCCCGCACCGCCGCCATCTTGTGCGCGGCTCAGCCTCCGCACCGCGCACGCGCTGAAATGCAGCGCCCGGGGGCGGGGCCGAGGAAGGCGGGGCCGAGGAAGGCGGGGCCGAGGAAGGCGGGGCCAAGCGAGGCCGGGGCGGGGTTCAGCCGAGCGATGGGGGAAAGAAAGGAAGAAGAGAAAATAAAACGAAGGATGAAAAGCGAACTTCAAATAAATACAGAAATCAAGAGAGGAAAAGGAAGAAGAAGGCGGGCAACAGACGAAGGGAAGAGGGGAAGGACGGGCTCACTCATTCATCGATTGGCAGACGCTCTGGAGGTCTGTGAAGACAAGGGAAGCAGAGCCCTGTCCCGGGTGTGAGGGGGCGCCGGGGCTCGGCCATGCCCTGGCGCTGGGGTCAGGGGTCCTTCCACTCTGGACACGGTCTCACGGAAACGCTGCCGCTACCGCCGCGCTTGGACCGACAGGGGCATCCTCTGGAGATGGGGGTAAGGAACTAGGAGCCTGGCCGTGGAAACACCCCACGCACACCATGGGCTGCCTGGTGAAGTTGTTTAAAGGACAGAACGAGAGCAGCCCTACCCCGACTTCTCATATGTAATTAAAAATAAATTATAATGAATTATTTGTAAGCATCTTTTTCCAGAAGAACATCAGTCTGACAATGTTCTGTCTCCTTGTGGGTTCGGTATCTCTTCACATGAGTTAAATTTTAACAGTGGCTGTTTGTTCTCCTCCCCACCTAGCAGTGAGAGAGCATGATCTCATGTTATGAAGCAGTGTATTTCTCTTCTGCGTTCAAACTAGAAATATTTCAGAGAAATACATGCTCAAATATTGGCAATTCTGTGCTTGTCTGGAGGAGCAAAACAAGGGCTGGAAAAATACCAAGCAATTGCACAAGGAACTGTTCGGCTAAGAGGGAGCAAACACAATCAATAATCCCCACACAAAGCGGGCAGCACGTGGAGTGGATTAAACACGGGATTGGAAGGCTTTGGCTAGGTTTCAGCTCTCCTCCTAATGTGAAGTGACCCCGAGCAATTTACAGAGTCCTCCCTTTTGTTAATAGTGAAAAGGACTTAACAAAACACAACCCCACAGGGCTGGCGAAGTGGCAGCTTCGAGGGTCACTGCAAGTGGCTCCACTTTGCAAACCGCTCCCACCTGCCCTCGGAGCCTGGCTAAATGCTGGCCTAGGAGTTACAACTCCTGTTGCTCACAACGGTTTTGTGTCCTAAAAACTGTTCTGTGTTTCTTAACCAGTCTTGCAGGCTGAGAAAACTTGTCTCAAGGACAAAGAACAAATGAGTTTCTGTGTAGTCCCTTATAGGGGATCCCACTCTAGCAGGGGAGTTGGACTAGGTGCTCACACCAGTCTGTGATTCTGTGATCCTCTGGTCCGCAACAATAATGATCTCTCACTGGAGAGTCTAGGGCCACAAGCAGTTCCAGTGCAGAGCTGAAATCTCCTGTAAAGGAACTATGAGTAGAATGCCTTTAAAGCAGATTTACAGTCACCTTCTCCAATCTGTGTCCATGCTGCCACATCCACCCAATCCTGGACTGGCAGCTCTACACTGAGAATCCATTTGTCTCATGTTGGTTTGTCAAACGCTGCTGGCACAGGAGCCCCTGCTGCACTGCAGACATCTGTTGCTGCTCCTCTTGAGGTGAGTCTGCAGCAGAGAACAATCTCACTGAGTTTCATGTGGCTGCAGACAGCCTGCAGAGCTGGCATGAGGTCTGCTAGCAGCTATCTCTCAGGCCCATGCTCTATGCTGGGTCTAAAGACAGCTCAACCATTCTCTTGTACTTTTCATCACATTGGAAATGTTCACTGTGCTTGACTACCTCAGTCTGGCCACAAAAAGAAATGGAGTTCTTGGAGGCTTTTTGCCATGGGGTTTTTGAAAGAAAAACTCATGGCAAACCCTTCTAATGATTTTAAAAAATATCTTGGAGACAACTGCCTGGAAAAATCTGGTGGACAGATGGAAATGATTCCACAGCCTCTCTGAGTAATCCTTCCCATCACCTCTGCAAACCAAGTGACACAACTGCTCAGAGCTGCCAAATGAGACTGTGTCCTCACCTTGGGGTCTCCAAAAGCAGAAGTTAACAACAGTGACCATCTCCAAATGCCCTTCCTCAGCTGAAGGAGACTGGAGGATTCTCCATCCAGAGCTCAAGGCAGAGCTGAGCAATTCTGAGCTCCCTCAGTAGATGGTACTGCTGCACTGCTCATCCTCTGTTGACTTTGCAGATATTCAGAAAGTAATTTCCAGGCCTAGTTTTCAATTCTCAGCTCATGAAATATGTTTAAAGGCTTCAGCTTCTGCCTTAATGCCTGCCTGGGGAATTCCCTGGTAGGATCTACTCACCTCACGTTACTGGCAATAGGCTTTGGCCCTGCAGAAGGCAGATAAATGGCCCCAACGGCAGATTTACTCACCAATGGAGACAAGGTGAATGTGTTTAGGATTTATTTTCTCTCTCTGTGGGAAATCTCTGCATCCCAAATGAATGATGGTATGGTCTTCTGTTTAAAGAAGCAATTATAGAGCAAAGCGTCAAAAGTTTAAGAAAACAGCAATGATGGAAGAAAACCAACCACATCACAAACACCCCCTGCAGCACCTCACCCATGCACAGATATTATTGTCTACCCAGCCTTCCTTAAGAGACACCACCCTTGTTAGTCCAAGAATCAACCTGTCCCTAGAGACAACAATGCAACAGCCCAGAGAAAGGCAGGGATCCCACTGCTGGTACCCTTCCAGGGAAGGGGGTAAGGGCAGAACTCACATATGGAAGGACCACAACCTGTTGATACCCATAGGAGAGAAGAGATTCTCCCATACCTCTCAGAAACCACAGGTCAGAGCTTTGGCCTTATTATTTCCATCCATAATCAACACTGAGAATTCTAGAGATCCTGAATACACCGTGGAGTAGGCAAAGAGTGCTCATCAGCTCCCCGTGAGAGCAGAGAATGGCCTTCAGTCACTGAAAAGGAGTCCAAGACCTGCGTTGTTACGTATTTTATAAACACATTTCCCAGGGCCACTCAGCAGTGCCAGCCTTGCTGCCCAGGGAGCAATCTGTTTGCCTCCCTCAGAGAGGAGAGGGCTGTGCAGTCCCAGACCCAGGCAGGAATTAAGGTCCTCAGAGAGAGATAAGCATTGATGAAAGCCTGGAGAGGTGCCTCTGCTGCAGATAAACACTCCTGCCTCTCTCTCCCCAGCTCCCCTCAGCCCACTCCACTGTCCTGCTCTGACGCAGAGAGAGCTGCAGGGCTGAATGAAACTTGTTTGAGGTTCCAATTAAATCTCCATGGAAAAGAGACACTCATATCCTCTTCTGATAAAAGCTACTCGTAAATCCTGTGGGAGCGGCAGTTGCAGAACACAGCACCACCTGCACCAGCAGCCAGCTCCTCGCACCAAGATGGGCTCCAGGGTAAGAGTTTGATCTCCTCTGCTCTGTGCAACAGGTTTGGGGTTTGTGCCTTGAGACCTAAGGACTATGTTAGTGTACATGTCTGCATGCTCTGTGCTTATTCTTTTTCTATTAACTGTGAGGTATCTATCTCTTGTCTTGCATTAATCCTCTTATTTGCTATTTGCTAGAACTTGGAGGGGCAGTGAGAAGTCACCCCTGTATCCAAGCAGTGACCTGTGTGGCACTCACATTTGATGATAGAAAGGTTGGAGTCTTTGCTTCTTTTAATTAAAATTTGATAAATACTGCTGTCTGGGATTTTAGAAAACCACTGGATTACTGGGAAGAGCAATAGTTTGGACTCAGCTCCATTCATTTTGCCACTCAGCCTCTGAAGTGCTTAGGAGCCATGAGACAGTACAAGGCTAACTGTTTGGTTTAGTGCAAGCCCCTGACTGATATTTTCAGTGTGACCGAGCAAGCCCCTCTAACACCCTGATCTTCATCACGTACGTTAGGCTTTTAAGCCCTGTATCTTGCTGTGACATTTCAATTAGGTCAAATGAAAAGGCATGTAAGGTAGATTAATTTCCTTGGAGACCTAATTTAATCTCCAAAGAACAAACATGGAATAAAAGATGTAGAGATTACCACAGATAAGCTACCGGCTTGATCTGTGCTTTCAGTCTTGGGAAGAGGACGTAAATGATGCCTTGAAGCAGGTACAAGGTGTCTCAGGAGAGTGGAAATGGGTTACAGCACATTGCATCTGCAACTTCAAAGGCTTGACAAAACCAGTCTTCGATAGCAAAGCTGGTGGTCCCAGCTCCTAGGGAACAGCACCTGGCTCTTGGATGACACAGACACTCAGGAGCCACTTTCTCAAGGGACAAGCCATGAGCTACGGGAGGTTGTAACCCAGAGTGCCTTCTTGTAAGGTTATAGGAGACCTCAGCGCTGCAGAACAGGAGACCAAAGGACCCAGGCTGAACTCCAGGCTCTCAGCCATGCCTCTGGCTGCTGACCATGTGCCCCAGGGCTGGCTGGCAGCAGGCAGATCATCGCGGAAGCTGGTGCTGGTGGTGGTGTTCGTCGCGCTGCTGTTGGACAACATGCTGCTGACGGTCGTGGGTACGGTGCGTGGTTCTCGCTGTGCTCTTTGGATGCCTCCTCAGGCTTTCAGCTCCTCAGCTCTGGTTGATGCCATCCGGGTCCCTGGGCAGGGAGAGCTGTGTGCTGAGCCAGAAAATGGAGTAAAATCACTAACCAATCCTTTCCGTGGCTTGTCTTCCAGTACCGATCGTCCCCACCTTCCTTTACACAACTGAATACGAAGGTGCCAACAGCTCCGTTGACCCAGCCCAAACTGAGCCAGCTCCTCCAGCCCTGATGGCTCCTCCTTTCTCCTCCATGTTCTCCTATTTTGACAACACCACAGTGACTGTGTTTGGTTCCGGGAGCACCGTGGACTTGGCAAACAGAACAGAGACCACTGTCCCACCACAGCCCTGGGCCAGCAGCTCCCCACTGCCAAGCAACTGCCCAGAGGGTGAGGAGTTCCTCACCAAGGAAAACATCCGTGTAGGGCTGTTGTTTGCCTCCAAGGCTCTTGTACAGCTGGTGGTCAACCCATCTGTGGGTCTCCTGACCAACAGGTAGGTGAAAGAGCTGGGTCTGTACCAGGGTGTAACCCTTCAGGGACTACAGATCCTGCCTGCTAATTAAACCACCATTAGCTGAGCAGAAAGGTCTGTGGAGTGCCTGCAACCAGGTAATTACAGGAACCAGTGGTTAGGACAGCAAGGGAGAGAATACAGGTAATTACAGGAACCAGTGGTTAGGACAGCAAGGGAGAGAATACAAGCATCAAAATAAGCCTGAATTTTACTACTTCTAAAAGCCAACCAGTGGCTCACACATTCACTTGACAGCACAGGTCTCCCCAGTGCTCTCCTCAGGAGAGGACAGATGCGACTTCATACCAGGAACCAGCAAATAGATAAAGATTCCAACTCTGCTGTGGATAGAACATTGTTTTCAGATTTTCTGCCCCAGAGGTTCTTTGTCTCTAGAGGACATGTGTGAGGGGCACTGGGCTCAGGTCCATGTGGTCTGGGTGGGCAAAACAGGGCCATACCTGTGGGCATGCTTTACGATCATCTGAGGGCACTCAAGACACTGGATGATTACTTGAACAGCACCTGTAGGCACATCCATACATTCAAGAGATGCAAGGCACCATGACCAGATCTCAAGCTGGGATGAGCAATCCTCAGTGAAATGGTGCCTCCTTTTTCCCTCTCCAGGATAGGATACCACATCCCCATGTTCATCGGATTCACCATCATGTTCCTCTCCACAGTCAGTGAGTATTGGCCTTCTACGCCCTTCTCACGCAGAGGCACAAGAGAAAATACTTTCTTATTCAGGTTTCTGGGTGATCTGGGGGCTCTATGATTCGGGTTTCTGGGTGATCTGGGGGTTCCCTGAACAGGAAAGCTCAGGGAGCAGGGAGGCAGCTGCTGAGGTTTGGATACTCTTACGGGAGAAGCTGGGCAAACACCACGGGGGTGCAGAACTGGAGCCTCCAAGGGCAGTGAAACGGGAAGTCGCACTCAGCCCGCACGCAGCAGCGCTCGGCTTGCTCCTGAAACACAGCATGAGGAGTCAGAAATCTGTGACCAGGCAGGTGGCTACGATCAGGTGGCAATTACGAAGACCTGGTGGGACAGCTTGCATGGACACCTATGTCCTTTTCAGGAGGGACAGGTCAGCAAGGAGTTGCTCTTCACGTGAGAGAGCAACTGGAATGTATTGAGTTCTGTCCAGGGGTGGATGAAGAGACAGTTNTACTGGCAGGTAAAGGGGCCCAAGATAGCTGGGTAACATTCAAAGACCACTTCTTTGAAGCCCAAGAGAAGAGCGTTCCCATAGCAAAGAAGTGAAGGAAGAGAGCCAGAAGACCTGCGTGGTTAAATAAGGAGCTGCTGGGCAAACTCAAGAGGAAAAAGAAAGCCTATGGGTCATGGAAGAAGGGGATGGCCATTTAGGATTATTATAGGCTCTGGTGAGAGAATGTAGGGATGCAACTAGAAAAGCCAAGGCCTCCTTGGAATTGAACCTTGCAAGAGAAATCAAGAGCAACAAAAACAACTTCTTCAGAAACATTGCAGATAAAGCTAAAACTAGAGGCAGTGTAGGCCCCCTGCTGAATGAGGTGGGTGCCCTGGAGACAGAGGATACAGAGAAAGCAGAGATACTCAACACCTTCTTTGCCTCTGTCTGTACTTCTGGGGGCTGTCTTGATATCAAGCCCAAGACTGCTGAGGCTCCAGAGGAAGTGCAGGCAAGAGAGGAGTTTGCTCTGGTTGATGAGGACTGGGTTAGGGATAAGTGAGCAAACTGGATGGACATAAATCCATTGGCCCTGATGGGATGCACTCTTGAGGGCTAAGGGAGATGGTGGAAGTCATTGCTAGGCCACTCTCCATCATCTTTTCTAAGTCAGGGATCTTTTCAGTGGGATCAGGAGAGGTGCCTAGGGACTGCAGGACAGCAAATGTCACTCCCATCTTCAAACAGGTTAAGAAGGAGGACCCAAGTATTTATAGACTGGTCAGCCTCACCTCCATCCCAGGAAAGGTGATGGAACAATTTGTCCTAGAGGCTGTCTCCAGGCACATCAAGGACAGGAGGGTCATTAGGGACACTCAGCATGGCTTCACCAAGAGGAGGTCATGCTTGACCAACCTGATAGCCTTTGATGAGGCCGTAACCACGTGGCTAGATGATGGCAGAGCCATGGATGTGGTCTACCTTGACTTCAGCAAAGCATTTGACAGAGTCTCCCACAGCATCCTCGCAGCCAAACTGAGGCAGTGTGGTCTACATGATTGGGTAGTGAGGTGGATGATGAACTGGCTGCAGGACAGAAGCTAGAGAGTGGTGGTCAGTGGGACAGAGTCTAGTTGGAGGCCTGTATCTAGTGGATTGCCCCAGGGATCAGTGCTGGGACCAGTCCTGTTCATCAATCAATTGATGACTTGGATGAGGGATTGGCATGCACTGTCAGCAAGTTTGCTGATGACACAAAGCTGGGTGGTGTCGCCGACACCCCCGCAGACTGTGCTGCCATTCAGCAAGACCTGGACAGGCTGGAGAGCTGGGCAGAGAAAAATCTAATGAGCTATAACAAGAGTAAGTGCAGAGTCTTACATCTGGGTAAGAGCAACCTGAGGTACCAGTACAGGCTAGGGACTGAGCTGTTGGAGAGCAGTGTAGGAGAAAGAGACTTGGGGGTCCTGGTGGACAGCAGGATGACCATGAGCCAGCAATGGATCTTGTGGCCAAGAGGGCCAACAGCATCCTGGGGTGGATCAGAAGGGGGCTGGTTAACAGATCGAGAGAGGTTCTTCTCCCCCTCTATTCTGCACTGATGAGACTTGGTGACACTGTGTGACTTTGGTCTAGGTGATCCTGCTGTGTCAGGGGTACTGGACTAAATGATCTTTCGAGGTCCCTTCCAATCTCTAATGTTTCTATGGTTCTGTGATACTTCAGTCTGTGCCTGCACTACTGTCCTTGTACTGGAGAAACATGTGAGAGCAGATGAACTGGTCTCCAGAATCAGTGACAAGAAAGGACAAGCAGCACCTAGCACCCTCTAGCACTCCAATTGTGCCAGCTGAGGCTGCTCTTGTCCCTTGCTGGGTTTGAACGCTCAGCCTGCAGTTCTGCCTGACTGTCTCTCTCCTTCTTCCACAGTGTTTGCTTTCTCAGGCACCTACTCTTTGCTGTTCATCGCTCGAGCCCTCCAGGGCATTGGTTCATCGTTCTCATCAGTCGCAGGTAAATGTTTTAGCTGCACCTTGGTCCTGGCATTAGCTCCTCTCTTCTGGGTTATCATCTTAGGACTATTTATAGACACACCAAGCCCGGCTGGTGTAGACTGTGCAGCCAGCAAGCAGGGAACTCCCCACAAAGCCCAGGCTGCTTTCAGTTTCAGAAGAGCCTCACAACCACAGCACCAGCTGGCCTCACATTGCCTCTGCTTTCTCTCTGCTTCTAGGCTTAGGCATGCTGGCCAGTGTCTACACAGATGACTTTGAGAGGGGCAATGCGATGGGAATTGCTCTTGGAGGCTTGGCCCTGGGCGTGCTGAGTAAGGACACCTTGCCCCCAGCGGGTTCATATCAACAGCATCTGAAGGACAAGCACAATGGCAGGAACCAGGCACTGCTGCCCAGGTGCTGGGGATGGTGACACTGCAGCTTGGTGATGCAGCTTTCCCTTGCAGTTGGGGCCCCTTTTGGGAGCGTGATGTACGAATTTGTGGGGAAATCGTCTCCTTTCCTGGTCCTGGCATTCCTCGCCCTCTTGGACGGAGGTGAGAAGCCTTAATCCCCCCAGAATAAAAAAACCACATGAAAAGATTGAAATGCAGATGTTTCAGGGAGAATCTCAGGCACACTAATACAACGTGGGCGATAGCAGCAGCACTGGTCATTCAGCTATTGCTAAATTGAGTTTTCTACCACCAGATACACCACAGCAGTGCAGTAAGAATGAACCCCTTGTTACTTAAACCCCCTGATTGCTTCAATGGTTTGACTAGTGCATTCAGTAAAGCTCTCTGAACTGTAAACTCTTTGTGAAAGGCACACTTGTCTGCAGCCTCTGCACCATGCCATGAAGGAATTGAGCTTTGCCACCTCAAATTGTGATCCTAGCTCATTCTCCGGTAGCTGTATTAGAGACATGAGCCACAAGAGCCCTCAGAGTGTGACAGCACAGTTACAGAGAGCAGAATTGTGCCTTGTAGTGGGAAGTATTAAGCTAATTAAATTAGAGTCACAGTTACCATCTTTGCCTAGATGTAATGCAGGACATCTTTAATGAAGCATGTAAGAGCTTTAGGAAAATGAAACGCAGGTCCCCATACGTATGGAACTTGCTTTTTAAATCCTATTCTTTTCCACATTTAATTTCTGTCATGCTCCAGTTGTGGCTCCCCAGCAGCCAGCTGGCAGCCTGATGAGGAGCATTTGCATACTTTGCTGTTTCACAGCTTCTCATACAGTCCACTTCAGGGAGTTTTGCTGCTCCCTTGTGTGGGAGCAGGGCCAGGAGCTTCCTCTCGCCCTGCTCGCCTGAATGATGTCCCCAGACACAAGTTACTGCCTCCCTGGGGGTTCTGTGATGAAACGAGTCAGGCTGAAGAAGCAGCAAGAGAGAAATGCAGATGAAGTGATGCTGTCTGCAGAAGTCCACTAACATGTGGTTTTTTTCCCAGCTCTGCAGCTCTGCATCTTGCAGCCATCCAAGATCTCCCCAGAGGTGAGTACAGATGTGTTGTGTATGTGAGCTGGTGCCTGGGGTGGAGGGGAGCTTCTGGCATCCCACTTTGCCATCCTGCAGAGCGCCAAAGGCACGCCGGTGTCCACGCTGCTGCGAGACCCCTACGTCCTCATCGCTGCAGGTAAAGGCAGCTGCCAGCATGCACTGCCATTTGTCTTTGTGTGCCTGCTGCTAAAGAGATTCACTCGTACCTGCTTGAAACAGCAGCAAAAAGTGGCTAAAATTGAGCATTTCCTCCTTTTCTTCCTGTCAGGAGCCCTCTGCTTCTCCAACATGGGGGTGGCCATGCTGGAGCCCACTCTGCCCATCTGGATGATGCAAACCATGTGCTCTCCAAAATGGCAGCTGGGTAGGTGCCTTGCTTTGCAGCCTCCACTCCTCAACAGCTGCTCAATACAGTTCAAAACTCATTCTGCTCTGGCACTGTGAGATGAATTGATAATCTCCTGTATCTTTCTAAAAAATAAGAAAACATATGTCCTCACCCACATAGAGTGAGTGATCCCAGGCTGTGTGTTGCTCCAATTTCAGCTGGAAATGTCCTTAGTGGTAGCTACACATTGTGCTTTTCCCTATTATTGAAAAAACTGTATAGAATCAGACTCCCCACAAGAGCAATAATGGTGTAAGAAAGGCTGCTTCATGCACGGGAAGCCTGTCGAATCCCATCTTCTGCAGGGCAGATAATGGTATCGTGCTGGGATGAAATGGCAGCAGCCAGACGGGTTTTGCAAAGGCAGCTCTGAGTAAAATGAGGCCATGTCGAGAGTCCCAGGCAGGACAGGAAGGCACATGCCAATTACCAGCTGCCTGGAAATGGGGTATGGAGATAACACTGTCTGTGTGTGCTGCAGAAATAACAACTAATTGCTACAAAACCCAATTGGCTGCAGGATGACTCAGGGGGAGCCCCAGGCTACACTTTAGATCCCAAACTGAACTGCAGCCTGGGAGCTGCAGAGAGCTCCTAATGGAGTTATCCTCTGGTTAGGCAGCAGCATCTACCCTGATAAGAACCTACAATGCTTCTCATGAGCATGTGATTGAGCAAGGGCAGACGAGGGTAAAGCAGTGTCCCAAGGATTCTGTCAGAGGGGAGGAGGGACTGAGTAGCCGTCTGGTAACCACCAATGTCACAGGCTGAGAAAAGCACTCAGGGCTGTCCCATCACCACTGAATTCAACAGGCACCTTTGAGGTGACTTAGCAAGAACCAGAGGGCAGAAGATAGCAAAGAAAATCCCATATATACTCACTAGATTTTCCACCTACTTGAGGTTTGAGAGCAGTTGGGGCTCAGACACAGTTCAGCCTCAAGCCATCCACTTCACAGGCTGCCTCAAACACAAGGGGCTTCTTCACTTGTAAACTCCAGTTTGCCCACTCCCATAATTCTGGAAAAAAAAAATCACATAAGAGCCTGGATTAAACCTGGAGGATTAACTGTGTTCTGTGGCTGTTAAGAAAGGAAAGAAAATGAAACATAAATCTGTGTTTCAATAAGGAAGTTGTCTTAGTGAAACAGAGCTGATCAATTTTATTTATGGTCAGCGGGAGAGAATATTAAAAGTAAACAACTGATAAATCATCAGAGCAAATATTTGAGTACATAAGGATCCCCGAGCTTTTTACATAAGCATAAAATTATTATTCATTTAGTGAGTGAAAAGCAGAAGGGGAGGGAAGTGCAAGAGGAAGAAATCATGGCAGGAAGAGCTTACTACACAGGGGGGACAAAAAAGTTCTGCCTTTGGCCTCTTGTGGGTGAATCACAGCCCCTCTGCGTGCCTCACTCTCCCCAAAAGCCTCTTCATCGAGGGATTCTTGGAGCAGGTCTGGGAGCAATGGGGCAGTGAGTGTGGCTGTGACATGGAACCAAGGCAGTGGAGGAGCTGAAGAAGTAGCAGTGCACAGATAGGCACCAACAGAGCGTACAGGGCCTTGCCTGGCTCATGAGACAGTTAGCAAAGTGAGGATTTTGGCAAATCCCCCTTTCTTGTTGTTTGTCTCCCTCTCTCAGGGATGGCGTTCCTCCCTGCCAGCATATCCTACCTCATTGGCACCAACCTCTTTGGGATTCTGGCTAACAAAATGGGGCGGTAAGTGAAACGAGGTTTCAGCCCAAGCCAGCCCCCTCCTCTACTTTCAGTGGGAACTGTGCTTGTGGTGATGTGTGCACTGAGACCACTCGCTCTCTCCTGACTGCAGCCTTGTTGCAGGTGGCTGTGCTCCCTGATCGGCATGGCTGTGGTGGGAATCAGCCTCCTCTGTGTGAGTAGTGCAGGACAATCTCACAGAATCACAGAACAACCTGGGTTTGAAGGCATCAGCAGGGGCAGTGTGGTGACAGAGCTGAGACAGGGCTATGTGCCCAGCCATGAGCAGATGTTGTGTTACACCTTCACACTTCATACAGCTCCTCTGGCCTCACTCATACCCCCCTCTCTCCTCTCACAGGTACCTCTGGCCAAAAATATTTATGGATTGATTGGCCCCAATGGCGGGCTTGGCTTTGCCGTAGGTAAGGCGTCGGTGGTCAGGCCGCAGCACGTGGCTCAGCCACTTCTCGCTGCTACCTTCAGAGGAGAAGGTGACTGATGCTTCTTGCTTTGGGCAGGAATGGTGGACTCCTCAATGATGCCCATCATGGGCTACCTTGTGGACCTTCGCCACACCTCCGTCTATGGGAATGTCTACGCTATAGCTGACGTCGCCTTCTGTATGGGCTTTGCAGTCGGTATGGAGGAGCTCTTACCCCGGGATGACACACTCTGTGGATCTCCCTCAGTTTGTTTTCCCCTCTCCTCCACCCAGCATTTGCTGCCAGCACCAAGCCACTACAGGTTCACAGAACCCCTCCAGACTTTTGTCTTTGTGAATCTGCTTTTGCAGGTCCATCCACGGGAGGGGCAATTGTTCGAGCTGTTGGGTTCCCCTGGCTGATGGTCATCATTGGGGTTGTCAATATCGCTTACGCGCCTCTCTGTTGGTTCCTGCGCAACCCTCCCGCTAAAGAGGAAAAGATTGTGAGTTCAAACACATGTTATTCCCTCCAAACACAAGGGACTGATAACATAGTTGTATCTCCTCTTTTGGGTTCTACTCTGCCCTCAGCAAAGGGACAGAAAATGCAGACAGTAAACTCAGAAAAGTTTAGAGCTGTGGTAGTTCCCTCAGCTCTCACAGCTGATACTCCCTGGGCAAAAGCTGTTGCTGCTTTGTGCTTCTCTGACAGTGGTTAACTGTGAACTAGTCAAACTGATCACCACTTCCACTGAAGCACCATTTCTTCTCTCCCTTGCCCAGGCAATCTTAAGCCAGGAATGCCCCCTGCAAACCAAAAGCTACACGGCTCAGAAAACACTGCGCGACTTCCCTCTCGCAGATGACAGCGATGTGGAGACAGAAAACGCAGAGTAGTGAGCGGGGGGACACGTACCCTGGCTGGAAGGTTGTTCTGTCTACAGAACACGGATGTGTTAGCACCCAAGAATAAGCCAGCCTCCCCCTACACCTGTGGACATAGGACAGCCATGGGCTGTGCTGCTGACCTGTTCTCTTGGCTGTCCACAGCAGGGAGCAGAGACCCAGGATATGGAGACTCCCTGTATTTAGTGAAGCCATTTGTTTTGCTGTGTGACTTCTAGGCAAGTTACCCAAACTCACTGCAGGTCCTCAGTAAACAGGAGAATCACAGAACCATTTTGGTTCAAAAAGGCTTTTATAGCTCATGAGGTGCAATGGTTCACCTGACACTGCCAGGTCCCTACTGACCCCTGTATCTCACCCCACAGCTTTTCAACCCTTCCAGGCACAGGGACTCCACCATTGTCCTGGGCAGCCTGTGCAGGGCCTGGGCAACCTTGTGGGAGAGAAACTGTTTCAACTTCTCCTCTCACCCTGCTGCTTGTTCTTTAGGGGAGGAGGCTGATCCATAGCTCACTCTAACTTGCTTTCTGGGAGTTGGTCTCCCCTGAGCCCCCTTTTCTTAAGGCTAAACCCACTCCTTCTGTGCCAGCCACTCCTGAAAAGCACTTGTTCTTATCAACCATGCTCACATCAACCTGTCCTGCAGAACAAGCAGGTCTTGGGTGCAGCCTCCCCAAGCAGCAGCGAGGTTGATAACATCAGCACCTCTCCCAGATGAGGCCAATACCATTCACTAATGTATTCAAAGTGCTTACCAGAGAAAATGAAAGCAGCGTCAACTTGATGAGAAGTTTCTCCTGAACTCTGCTGTAATCCCCAGCATGAAACCCTTCTGTAACAACAGGGTGCTCTCCATCTGCATCATGGCCAGTCCCTCAATAAAAATGCCACTGTGCCGCTACTGTGCTTCACACTCCCCTGAAGACAGTTAAAGACAAACATTCACTGCTGTTTTCAATGCAGCTGTGTGTTGTGCTGTTTCTGTGTTGCTTGTGTTTCTCTACCACCACTCATTAAACTGTGTATTTGAAGAACTCTAAGATATTCAGGTGCAAAGAAGGCAGACTCAGCCAGCAAGGCAAGTGAAATCCCTTGTAAGTGACTAATAGAGCCAAGTTTAACAGCTGAACTGGGGACTGATGGGGTGATCTGAACCCATTGCTAAGAGCAGCACAATTGATTTCATTGCCCTTCTGCAATTTCCTGGCTGTATGTTTAGAGAGAGCAGCTGCACTGCTAACAATTATCGAGCACAATGCCCTGTAAATGCTACAGTTAAGAGAGAGGGAGGTAACAGAGCAACCAAATTAATGTGATATATATCAGAGAAATTCCAGCAGAACCTCAAGCTTGCAACTCCTGAGGTTCCACTGGTGACGGTTTATATAAACTAATTTGTGTCTTGAATGAGCACTGGTATAAGGCACAGCCATCTCACTTGCCAGAGAGAACACGATTCACTGCTCCAAGCAGCACAACGCAGATGCACTCGCCAGCAGGGAAACAGGAGAGTAATAACAACTCATCACGATCTGGTACCTAGTGAGTCATTACCAAGGGTCATAGATGGCTACTGTCAAGCAATCCCACATCCACAGTGGGTCCATCACCCCTTGCTTTGCAGAGACAAGATGAGGCTATATTTCTTAGGCTGACTGCAAACAACTAACGCTAGGCCTGTTCTCACAATCCGGTTATTTTTATCTTCCACCTGTTTCCTGGCTCTGCCAAGAATAAAAGGAAGAGCATGTTTGCTGCCTACACAGCTTAGCACCTCTCCCCAATAAATGTTGATTCTAACCTTGTCTGCGTGCTGGCTGCTTTGGTAACTCCCTGGGAACATCCCGAGAGCAGGTGTGCCTCTGGCTTGGGCAAGGGGCATCCTGGCTGGCCAGCCCTGCCCCAGCAGCACAAGTCAGGCTGTTCTCTCTGGCGCTGGCTGCTCTGATTTTCTAATCGATCACAGAGCGCCGGGGGCTGCAAGTGATCTCTGAAGATCATCCAGTTGAACCCCCCTGCCAGTTGAAGCGCCAGTAGCACTGGCCAAGTTTCTCTGCTTCAGGTAACGAACCAGGTCTCAGTCTTTAAACGACCGGCCTGTTTTACTCACCCCGCAGGGAACAATCGCAACCGACTCAGGAGGGCGTAAGGGGGAGATGGGTAGGTCCGCAGGCTGGGGGGGGGCAGAGGGACGCTGGAAACACTTTTCCCCTGCGGCATCTGCGCTGTGAAACCCGCAGCGGGGCCCAGCCGAGGCCGCGGCCACTTCCTGCGAGCACGGGACAAGCCTGAGGCCTGGGACACCGGGGACAGCTTCGGCCCCACAACAGCCCCCAGCACAGAGCGGCCCCGCTCCCGGAAGTTCTCGCGAGGCCTGGCTCAGCTCTCGCGAGACTCTCGCGAGATTCAGCCCTTCCGGTGATGGCGGCGCGCTAGGCAGGGGCCCCGCAGCAGCATGCACTCGGACGACGTGAGAGGGCTCGGCCCTGGGGGGACGGGGGGGAGCCCAATGGGGGTGCCGGGGAGCGGTGGCGATGATGGCGGCTGGTGCCCCTCGGGTGTGGTGGGGGTGGCTGCTTCTCGGGAGTGAGGGGGGCGGTCGGTGGTGGCGGGTACGTCTCGGCGCGTTTCAGCAGGGCTGTCCCCGCAGGTGGTCTGGGACACCCTGGGGAACCGCCAGTTCTGCTCCTACAAGATAACGTGAGTCGCTGGGGTAGGGGACCAGAAGGACCTTGTCCTTCTGACACTCTGGGCGGGGGTGCTTGAGCTCGGCCCTGTCACCCTGCTCTTTCTCTGTCTCTTCCCGCCAGCACCAAGACCCAAAACTTCTGCCGCAATGAGTACAACATCACTGGGCTCTGCAACCGCTCCTCCTGCCCGCTGGCCAACAGCCAGTACGCGACCGTCAGGGAGGAGAAAGGTGGGGGTCCACGAACAACCCCCAGGTGGGGAGGGGCCATGTGGCGACCCCAGCACCCCTCTGCGGGTGGAGACATGCTGAGGCTCGTTTGTCTCCTTCAGGACGGTGTTATCTGTACATGAAGACGATAGAGCGAGCAGCTTTTCCCCGCCGACTGTGGGAGCGGGTGAGTTAACGAGAGCAGATCACTAACTGTTAAGCAGGTTAAGGAGGCCGTAAGTTACCAGAGCAGATATGTTCCCACTTCATTGCTGTTCAACTGTCTCTGTTTTCCCTCCTCCAGGTCCTGCTAAGCAAGAACTATGAGAAGGCTCTGGAGGAGATAGACGAGAACCTCATCTACTGGCCACGGTTCATCCGGCACAAGTGCAAGCAGCGCTTTACCAAGATCACACAGTACCTGATCCGCATCCGGAAGCTGACGCTCAAGCGACAGTGAGTGGCATGACTAAGGGTGACCATCCTTTGGCTTACGAGGCCACTTCCTGCCACTGGGCTGCTATTACCAGATCTACACCGAGCCCCAGTGTTGCTCTCCCTGATCAGTGGTGCAGCCAGAGTATATAAATGCAGTGAAACTGCTTGCAGCCACTGTTCTCATGGTACAGCTGCTTGATGGTACAACTGCTGGTTGTTGCCCCAGACAAGCATTTGCTCATTTGCCTGACAGAGGCTGGGCAGATTCGCTGACCAGCACTTGTTCCCCATAGGAGGAAGCTTGTTCCTTTACGCAGGAAGATTGAAAGGCGAGAGAAGAGACGAGAGGTAACACCACTTTTTCCTGTCACTCCTGGCTTCCGTTACAACTTTTAAGTAACTCACATAGCTCCTATTTATCCCATCAGGAGAAAGCCCTGATTGCCGCCCAGCTGGATAACGCCATCGAGAAGGAATTGCTGGAAAGACTGAAACAGGCCACAGTAAGGATCTCTGCCCTCAGAGTGTGGTGGGAAAGCTGCTTCTGCTGCCCACTGGTCAGAGGGAAGCACTGCCCAGATCGAGGACAGGGTCACTGACCCTCTCCAGTAGCTTTGTGACAGGCTGGAGGATTTGCTTCCCCAAAACTCAGAGCCCCTCTTTATCTGCCCTGCTTCCGAGTTAAGGAGAGGGCTGAGCTGCAAGTTCAGCCAAGTCTGATGCTGCTTGGTGCAGGCTGTGGTGTGGATGGCTCTGCCAGAGACTTATGGAAAACATTTCCTTTTCAGTATGGAGACATCTACAACTTCCCTGCTCACGCCTTTGACAAAGCTCTGCAGCAGCAAGAGGCAGAGAGTGAGAGTGAGTCTGACGCAGAGAAGGAAGGAGAGGATGAGGAGGTAATGCTTTAGCTACAGCACAGTGAACCCTCTTCTGATTCACCTGCACGCTGCAGTGTGAATATTGGTTTGCAAGCGATGGCCTCGGTGGCTCCTCCATCACGAGCCTGTACGGTGCTCAGGCTGCAAGCACTGCCTCCTGACTTAATTTCTTGCAGGACGTGGATAAAAGAGAGTTTGTGGAAGCAGATGACAGCGACCTCAGTGACTTTGAGGTAGGTGAAGCACCAGCTGTAAACCTGTCAGGCTGACCTGTTGGAGTGTAACCTGCACCCTCTAGGGGTTTCTGGTGACAGGGTAGGAGCAGCACAGTGACAGCTGTTGGACACAGTGGTAGAGGCAGACTGTAGAGCTCAGCTGCTGTGGCAGAGCTGGGAGCCAGGAGAGAGAAAACAGCTCCATACACAGGGTAGTGTGGAAAGAGGGTTGGTTACCCAGTGAGCTGTGATGTCACTCTTGTCTGTCTGTCTTAGGACATGGATAAGTTGGAGACAAGTAGTGAAGAGGAGGAAGAAGTAGAGAAAACAACATCTCACTCCAAACCTAAAGGGAAAACTCCCCTGAAGGGCCCAGCAAGACGAAAACGGCCCTACATTGAAATAGAGTACGAAGAAGAAACAGAGTCAACCGCCAAAACAAAAGCAGCCTGAGCCCAGGACTCCAGACCCATTCGCCAGAGCTTTTCCCGTTGCCCTTTTCCAAATATTCTCATCAGTCGTTTATTTTAAGAAGAGGATGGTTTCTGTGCTGATCCCAGGCCATGGCAGGGAGGGTGTGAAGCACAGCTGGAAGGAAGACAACTCTCCACCTTCTCTACAACCATGCAAAGCTCAGCTCCGTCTGTGCCCTAGGAAGGAGCATGGCCTGGGGGCACTGAAGCTGGAGCACCCTGTGGGTGGCACACAGTGGCCCTGCTTTTGGGAGGTAAGGGGCAATCAGGCAGGATGAGAAAGACAGTAACTTTAAATAAATAAAGCATTTTTGTTGTACAAAAAGTAGGTGACCAGGGCCCGGCCATGCCTCACGCGTTCTCTCGCACTTTTCTGATGCACTCCCGGACACGATTCTCCTTGCAGCTGTTGTGCACCCCCTCCAGCAGGTCCTGAAATGAGAACAACATCCCTCCCTGTGCCACAGTACACTTGGGTTTACAGCAGGGTGTTAACAACCCAGTGCTGGGTCCCCAGCTCACCTTCACTCGCCCTTCAGAGCAGCGATCAAGTAGGATGAGGCACTGGGTGGCCCCCTGGAGCAAGGAATCTTTTACCAGCTCTGGCGTTGAGCTCTGGTCAGTGTGTACATCCCAGATCATCTTCAGCAGGGCCTGGAGGAGCACTGGCACTCTGCAGGGCATTCTGCCGAGGGAAATGGCAACTGCCTTACTCTTGACAAGCCAGGGGAAAACACAACCAGGAGCCAGACACGGAAGGCAAAAGCTGCCGATTGCCATTTCAGTGTGGAGCAGCACTGCAGCTGAGAACTGCACTGAGGGGGCTACAGAAGCCACCTCGGCACAGGCTGAGCGCAGAGGCTACTCCAGGATAGTGTGTGAGGAACACTATACCTTTGGGCTAATTCACAGCACACAACACACACTTCTTTTTAGCTCAGGTGATGCTTCTAGAATGGGGAAGTCAGAGCAAAATGGGGACCCAGCTTAATTTTTGGGCCAGTTTGTGCAGCAAAGCAGTACTACCAGCGATTCTTCCTGAGGTGGATTCTCCCCTGAGGTGGATTCTCCCCTGAGGTTTCAAGGCCTTTTCCTCAAGGAGCAGCAACTTTGGTTCTGGAAGAGGGACTGCATTCAGGACAGGCTTTGCACAGCCTCTTTCACCCTGCAATGGGTACCTGGGCCAAGCGTGCTCTATGGTGCACTCCAGTGTCTCCAGTATTCCCAGTCGGGCTTCTTCCTCAGGACCATCATAGACTTCCAGGTAGCTCAGGATAACTCGCTCCAGCCTCTTCAGGTGCCGTGCTATCAGGATGCCAAGTCTGCCAACACAAAGACATACTAAGGAGGGAGATAAATCCCAAGGCCAAAGCGGGTCCCTGCAGGGCTGAGGGTGCTGCTCTCACCTCTGCACGAAGGCAGGCAGGGCCCTGGCGTACACCCGCCGCAGTGCAATGCGATGTTCGGCCTCCATGTGGGTCAGAACCAGCTGCAGCACCTCATCCCAGAGAGCAGTTGGTCTGGTCTGTGCCTGCTGCCGCTGGGCTCTCTCCAGGATCGGCAGCAAGTCCAGCAGACACAGCAGCACTGCCTGGTTTGGTAAGAGACAGTCAATCTGGGCAATCCTGCACAGTTCTCTCTGAAGCAGTTAACTGCCAATTCTACTAGCCACTCACAGCTGCTGCAGTTCCCCCATTATTTGCCCTCCTCTGCAAGGCTGCCACTTGGAAGGGGAGAGGAGGCAAGAGATCCTCCCTCTACTTTGGTACTTCCCTGAAATCAACCAAATTACTTCATCCCTTGGCCACAGGCATCAGCTAGTAACAGCCTGACCTGTGAGAAAGCAGGTTCTGCGTCCTCATGCTTTCAGCTGAAAGTCCCTCCTAGGGCTGATGTGCAATAGCAGGTGAAAATGCAGTTCTGACTTACCTGGATGAGTGGGGCCTCTCGTGAGTAGAGGTGGTTGTACAGGGCATGGTACACAACCTGGGCCCTGTTGAACTGGCACAGATCAGCAGCTGGCTGCAAAAGCAGGGCACAGAATGTTATTCCTGGGCGTGACTCAGCACCTGCTTTACCAAATGAAAGAGAACCCAGGCCTTAGAAACCACCCTCACACACAGGAACGCTGCCAAGAACTGCACGTTACCCCCTCCCATGCACAGCAGTAGCCACTTTCCTCTGCCTCCCCAGCAGACTGCTGTCAGGCTGTGTTTTAAGGGTGACAGAGTGTTTTGCTTGGTGTAACAGATGTAAAAACTACACAAACATAACCTCCTGGGGAAGGTATGGAGGAGCTGAACTGATTGGCCAAGAGTGGAACTAGGAATACAAACAGTGAATGTTGAGAGGCGTGTAACCCGCCTTCCTTCCACCACCACCACCCAGAACGAGATCTAATTTCTCAGGTCCCTACCACATTGAGAATGATGTGATGCAGGCAGCGCACACCCAGGATTTTATTCTCCTCACGGTAGTCATCAGACATGAGCAGCGACGGTGGCAGGACACGGTCCAGGTAATGGCTGAGCCAGGGCCGTGTGATGTGAGGCAGTGTCCAGGAGAACACAAACTTTGTCGCAGGGTTACGCTTCCAAGTGTCTCTGGTGACACAAACAGCAGCTCAGTGAACACCAGAGCTAACGAACAAACATCTCCTGTGCATTGGGGCCTCTCAACTGACAGTAAGCTCTCACTGATTTCCCCCACCTCCTTCTGTTCCTGGGGTATCTGTAAAGCTCTTGGCCTGATGTTTATTGTTGAGTGTCTTGTAATGCCTGAGATCACATCTGAACTCCAAAGCTTCCAGTACTTCCTACACAGAGATCAGCCAAACACACCACCCTCTCCACTGCTGCCCTTTCTTTCCTACTCACTTGGTCAACTCCTGTTTCAGGAGCCCCAGCACTGCTGCAAATCTTCCTTCTTCATCTTCATTCCTTCCTCGAAGGAATTCAGCCACTGACTCACAGCCTGCAGCCTGGAGCAGCATCGCTAGCACCTCTTGTGCCACCGACTGAGACCTCACATTTGTCCAGGGCCTCTCTACCGTATGGGTCACAGCAAAGATGTACATAGGTCCCATCACCTGGCGCAGGATCGGACCCACTACAGGGACTCCCAGAGCCTCTTGGGTCTTGGCAGCTTCCAGCTTCGCGAGGAGGTGCAGGAACACGGAGCCAACATCCGCAGCTCTCTCGGCTGTGGCAGCGTACGCACTGTCCTCAGCGGGCGGGTCCGCAGCCTCCTGCTCCTGCCTCGGTGGTGCCCCGTACCCGCCCAGCGCAGCCACCAGCTCGCCGAGCACCGCAGGGCTCACGTCTGCCAGCAGCCACCGGCTCTCTGCAGCCTCGACCAGCGCTCCCAGGTCTCGGACCACTCCAGGCCCCTCGGCGAGGAGCAGCTTGACTTGGTGCAGGACTTGCTGGGCCGGGGGAACGACGGGAGGCGGCTGCTCCAGCGACTGCTCCGGCTGCTGCGCCCCATCCCGCGGCCCCCCCAGCCTCATGGCCTGCACCAGGCTATGGAGCTCCATCGCCCAACCCACCCCGCACGGCCCCTTCTACCCCCCTGGGGGCTCTGAGACCCCTTTAAACACCCCCAGCCTTCCCTTTAAAGAAACCCTGTTCTCTCTGATACCCGCGGCTACGAGAGTCCGCAGAGAGCACTCACACCCGAGCACTAAGACCGCCCTTCCCACGCGCCGCAAAACGCGTCGCTGTCGTACAACCACCCTAATTGCCGTAAAGCAAGCTGCCGGGGCGTGGCGATGAGCAAATAAATTTGCATAAATAACGAGCAGCGGAGTGCGGAAACCGGGGGGGCTGAGCGGCTCAGGAGAGACTCAGACTGGGGTGCACGCGCGAGAATCGACGGTGCAGAGGGTCCCGCACCGTTAGGCATGGGGGTCCTGGTAATGCTCCTCTTCGCCCTGACGTAGGGATGAGGGGAGCGGCGGCGGGTGCGAGCGCGGGAAGCTTTCCCCTGATCCTTCCGGTTCGTAAAGATGATGAATGGGAGCGGCACGCGCCTGCGTGATCTGTGCACCCTGCGTTACGCACCGCACAGTCCCTTCTGAGCGCCGGGGGGTCCGCGTCTCTCTGGGTGTCGGCCGCGTTGAGAGGGTGGGGTACGGATAGGTGGGCTGTGTGGTGGTGGGGAGCGTTTCCGTGCACCCCGTTAAGTGGGGAGTCTGGTGGCTACTTTTCTGTGTGTGTGTGGGTTCTTTGTGAGCACCCGCAGCTCCCCCAAACCACTTTTTATGAGCACCCACAGCCCCCAAACGATCCCCGAGGACCAGGACAACTCCCAAACATCCCCCGGAACACCCACAGCTCCACCCGGCTGAGAAATCGTCCATCTAATTGTGATTCCACACAAAACTGTACAAAAGGCAGCGCCGCAGCCCCTCTGGGGAGCTGCAGTCAGGTACAGAATTACTCTGGCGAGCAGCGGGGGGGCACAGACAGTCCTCACGGCACAGCCAGAGGGAGGTACAAACCCACACGACCCCCAGAAACGACCTGTGAGTTAAGCATCCCAGTGCGGAAGCCTCAGATCCTTCAAGACAGTTTGACGCCCACTGGGGCACTGGGTCTGGGCAACACAGTGTGGGCAGTCCCAGGGGCTGCGGTGGAGCTGTGATCCCACAACTTGACGGCTGCAGCTGGACGTCGTGGGTGAGGAGTGGGGCTGCTCACACCAGCTCATCCAGGAGGGTCCCGATGCTGGCACGGGGCTGTGCTGGACCCGCCATGGGCTTGTTGCACATGGGGCAAACACAGCGAACCTCCAGCCACTTCACCAGGCACCTGTGGGACAGAAGCGTGGTGGGATGCCTGGGGAAATGCCCTGATCCCCAGCAGGGAAATGTTCCCAACCGCAAAGCCCTCCACCAGCACTCACTTTCTGTGGAAGGCGTGCTGGCACGGCAGCAACCCCAGCTCCTCCTTCACCTTGAAGTCTTCCAGGCAGACTGCACAGGTCTGCTGTGGGAGGTGAGACAGAGGGTGAGGCTGTGGGTGTGAACGTGTGAGGACCCAGTGTGATGCCTATGACTGGCTTTGCTCCCACCAGAAACACTCTGGCTGGGGAAATCCTGCTCCTGCAGTGGTTCTTCCTGGGTATTTCCAGCTGAGAGTTCATCCCAGTCCCCAAAATGCCCACAGGGAGAGGGGTTTCTCTCCCCAGTCCCAGCCCAGACCCCTCTAAGCAGAGGGATGTGCTGTAGAGAATGGCCCCCTGTTACCCCCAACCCCATCCCAGCAGCCCTGCTCACCCCATGCATGTTCAGCCTCCGGCCATCACCTTTCAAAACCACCTGAGGGAGAGCAGGAGACAGAAGATTAGCATCAGGAGAAACCTCACTGGGCAGGGGTTAGGGTAGGGGAGGTGCAGGAACCATCGACGTGGTTACCTCTTTGTACCCAAACCGCTCGCTTTGAGCCTGGTGCCGCAGTTTGCTGGAGAGGGGAATAAAAAGCTCCATGAGTTTCACTGCTTTGAGGGTCATGAGTGGACAGAGCAGCCAGAAATACTCAGGAGCACTTGAAATCAGGGGAATGCACCCACCCCAACCGGGATTTGAGGACGAGCAGTGCTGAGGGCTCAGGACCAGAGGGGCCCCGTGCTGACCCCCGCGCCAGCCGGAATCACAGTGGGCAGCGATAAGAGCCGGCAGGCCCGGCTGTTTGCCTTAGGAAGTCGTTCGGAGCGCAGGAAATGCTCTATTTCCAGCACTCACCCGCCGGCAGCTCCCAGCCCCGCTGTGACCTTGGCTGGGGCCAGGGTGCTGGAGAAAACCAGCCGGCAGAGAAATCCAGCAAGACCCAGAGAGGAGACCGCTCACAGCGGAGCTTCTCCAACTGAGGCACCAAAAATGGCCAAGAGTCACCCAGGGCACCGGCAGAGCTGGGGCATCCCACAGGGAAGGACTGAGAAATGGCAGCTGCTGCCTTGGCTGTGGGTTTAAAAATAGCCCTCCCTGTGCAGGGAGTGGAATGTGAAGACATCCTCTGCTGTGCAGCCCCACTCCTTCCCTGCCCCTTCCCTGCCCCACACAATGCAGTCCTCTTGAAACACAAGAGCCCCTTCCTGCGTTTCCTGCCCTGCACCAGCTGCGGGGGACTGTGGGGACCGTGAGCACAGTGGGCAGGCAGTCCCTCTCCTTGGGGGAGATCCTTATGGCTGCTGGCACAAACCAACGAGGTGCTGGGAAGGGCTGGGGGTGCCCCAGGAATGCCGACTCACCACCACAGCTCCTGGCTCACCTGATGAAGTAGCAGCAGAAGATGAGGCTGAGCACGAAGACAAAGATGCCGGTGCCAAAGATGACCATGTAGATGTTCAGTGGCAGGTCCTGGAAGGTGACTGGAGGCATTGTGCAGGGTTTACTGGTGTGAACCAGCCCCAGACCACAGGAGCACCCTTTGGGGGAAAAGAGAAAGTGTTTAGGCTGGAAGATGGGGGAAAAGAGGTGAAGGTGTGCTGTGAGATCCCTCCCAGTTTGCAGAGTGGGCAGAAACCAACACCCAGACGTTGTCTCATGGCCTGTGAATGGGAGATGTGCACCAGCAAGAGCAGCAGCCCCTTAGAGCAGCCCACTGGGGTACAGGGAGCAGACACTGCTGCAATCTTACAGTCATAAACTCTTCTTCAGCAGTCCTGCTCCCAGCAGAATCCAGGCATCTGGGAGAGAAGGAGGCCCCATGCCTTCCTCTCCTTAGGAATACACGGGGGCTGGAAGGGGAGGATGGAGCAACAGCGAGAGCTTGAAAAACAAGAACAGTTGGTGCCTGTTGCTGCTCTGCAGGGGCCAGGCACAGCAAGTGGCTGGTTTGCCCGTGGTGCTGAGAGATGAGCCAGGAGCTCGTTATCGGTGACCGAATCCCCTTTCTGAGCCACGCACCAGCCATAAGCCACTGCCTGGGCTACCATGTCTCCCTGCACAAGTGACACCACGGGGAAGCACAGAGGTGTCACAGGGAGATGGGGACAGCACAGCCACCCCTCGAGGGTCCCCACCAAACCAGGGCAGAAAGGGATGGAAACACTAGATCTGCTGCAGCTGCCTCTGCTGGGAGCTGACAAAAAGCTCTGGCGCTGCAGAGGCCCCGTTATGAGTTGAAATCACACTGACCCCACAAGAGCTGGAGCTGTGATTTCTCATCAGTTCCCACTCACACAGGACTTTAAAGGAGAGCATCTCCCCCGCCCCTTCCGCGCAGCATCCTCTGTTCCCGCGCCGCACAAACCCATCAAAAAGCCCCTACAGAAACACTTCTGGGTTTAATTACAGCCCACTACAACCCTCTGCCTGTTTCTCGTGAGGATGAAATCTGCTCTCCAGCACAGGAAGCTGAGACAGGATGGAGCGGGTGGCAGAGACCTCTGCACATGCAGCCAGATCCCAGGGTTTGGCCTGTCTGGTCTCCTCCTGGCTGTGATGGGGACAAAAGGTGCTGTGTGAGCTCCTTCACAGCCCATTGAGAGGCCCAGGGCATCTGCAGCACCCATGGGGTGAGGTCCTGCCCTGGAACACTCCATCCCCAGCTCTTCCCAGGTCCCTGCTTTGTAACATGCCTCATGGATGCAACAGCCAAAGCCACCATGGCCACAGAGGGGCTTGTGGTTTGCCACGGTGCAGCCAGAGCAGGCACCAGCCAAGAGCCTGGCCTGTAGGAAGTGGGATTTCCTGCTGCTGAGGGCAGAGCCACTGGCAGATCTTTGCCTCCTGCAATTGCTGGAGACAATTCATGGGCCACCTCAGCTGCTGAGCAAGGGAAGGATCTGTCTGTTGTGTCCATCTCTCCCAGCCCTCTGCTCTCAAGACCACCAGGTGCAGGAAGAGACAATAGGAAAGGTTATTTTTTTTTCCATCTCCCTGCTGGATGATTGAGAATGGTCCAAAAAACCAGAATTAAATCAGCTCTGAAAAAACCCACTGAACAACTGGTGGGGGCAATGCTGGTGCCCACGGTGCTGGGAGCCACGCTGCAGAGCAGAGGAAGCCTTGCTTGAAGGAGACCAAAAGGATGGGGTTGGGTTGTGCTAACAATAGTGGGTCACAGCAGGAACCATAACAATTCCTACTGGGATTTCAAACCAAGAACTACCCCAAGAAAAGCACCAGTTGCTCCCCTCTGTGTCACAAGGGCCATGGTGATGGAACCAGCCCCAACACGAGTTCCAGCTTGACAGAAGGTGAGGGGCCCAGAGGGCAGCTGCTGCCCAGGTGGGTATTGGCTCTGCTCAAGCCACAGCTCTGTCAGGCAGTGAGGGATGACCTGGACCCACTCCTTGGGCAGCTTCCCGGAGAAGCACTGGGAAGGAGATCTCTGAGGAGAGACAAACCCTGCCAGGCTCCCCTGTGTTCATCTTACAAGGCTCGAACTCAGCATAAAGCTCCTGAGCATCACCCCAGACATTGCTCCTCTGCAGTCCCCCCAGTTGTAGGCCCCAGCCCATGGAGCTGGAATTGTATTCCCTGACCCCTCACGCTGCTTTCTGAGTGCTGCCCCACCTCAGGCACTGTTGGCAAGGGCTGCGTGTAAATGCCACACGGGTGCTTAGAGAGGGGTTGACGCTCTAACTTGCAGCCCCACACTAAGGGAAGCAGTGAGGAGCTGGTCGAGCATGTCCCTGCCAGCCTCAACACAGCTGGCAGGGCTAAGTTTAGACTCACCAGCTCTGCAAGGCTCATTCCTCTGAATCAGGCTTTCAACAATTTATGAGCTCCAGGCTGTGGTGCTTAGAAGTGAGCGCAGCTCTGGGAAACCTCCTTCTCCTGGTCAGGGAGCAGCCATCAGCTCAGCCGAGGTGAGAAGGTCCAAGTGCAGCCTCCCCAGAAAGGGAGGTCCTCCCAACCCTGGCCAGCCCCTTCCCCTCCTGCTCCTCCTTACCAGAGCCAGTCAGCACAGTGGGCACGCTGGCTGAGCGGTGGGTTTAATTAGCACGAACCCACTTTGCCTGCCCAAGGCCTTTGGATTTTCAGTTCCAAGGGAAAAGGATCAAACCTGGTTTTAACCAACATGAAACAGAGACCTGATGGCACCAAACCCAGACTGAAACAACCCACTTCTACCAGTTTTGTTCCTGAAACCAGAATGGGTGAGGGCAGTGTGCTGGATCCGTTATTTAGTTGACAAATGAGAGAAAGATGCAGTTGGACCTGCTGGGGCATCTTCCTCCTCCTCCTCCTCCCCGCATGGCAGATTGAAAAGCTGAGCTGGGGGTGCTTACACCCCCACTGCAGGCTGTGGTGAGGACACACAGTGACCCCAGCCACTGTGTCTCTCCCCCAAACCCTGCAGCAGGACTTCAACATTACAACCCCAAAAAAGGGCCTCGGCCAAGAGCTCTGCCAGCGCAGATCCCCGCAGGGCTCTGGCCCCTGCACACAGCAGCTGCAGCATTTCAGGCCGGGACAGACACGAGTTACGTGCAGGCCTTGGGGGGGCTGCTGAGCAGAGCTTCTCCCTCTCCCCAGTTCCTGTTCAACAAAAGAAACGGAAAACTCAGCAAGTCACTAACTAAAACCATCCTGCTCTCACACCAGAACTGGGAGGTTTGCATCAGAAAATTGAAAGCAGCTTCCACGTAACATCTGCTGTGATGCTGGAACAGGCTTCCTGCAAAAGACGCCTCTAAGACAAGGAGCTGTCAAGAGTGGGGGGGTGAGAAGCCAGGTCCCCCCCCAAATAGTCACCTGGGTGCTACCTGGTGGCTGTGAAGTGCCCAGAACGACAGCTGAGCAACAGGAGGGAGAACTGCTGCACTCCTTGGTGCCACCAAGGAGCTGAAATGCCAGCACAGCCAGCGCTGACTGCTGAGGTTGTCTGAATGATCCTGTTTCAGTTGGAAGTGATTCCTTTACTGGGTCTCAGACTTATTTACGCCACGGTCCCAGCTCTGCAGGGTCTTCAGCAGCACCAGATAAGGGATTTTGCTGGACTCTGCTCATTTAAATATTTGCAGCCTCGGGGCTTAGAGCCAAAGGGACAAGCCAGATGTCCATGGCTGGTCTCCTAAACCCACGTCTTGGCCTCTGAACAAGAGTGGCCTCTGTTCTCAGGGTTTCCCTAAGCCAGTGCCTTGGGCAGCTGGTGAGAGCCATAGCTGCTCGGTTCCTCTGCAGAGAAAGTCTCTCTTATCTAGGGTGTTCCTTCAGCACAGACAGGTTTCATGGAAGCCAGCAGCCCCTTACTCCCCCAGTGGCACAAGCAGACCCCAGGCCCATGTCCGAGGGGAGGAAGCCTGGCTATCTTCAGCTTCAAAGGCTGCAGCAACCCCTTCAGAAACGGGACTCACCCGGCCTTTATGGCTCAGGCAGGGCTTTGGTGGTGGAACCCCCAGCGCAGCCTCGCAGATACTTGGCCACAGAACTAAACCTCTTCTCGTCCAACAACCCCTCCGAGTGCAACTCAGCCCGACGTTCCCGAGTTTCCTGGAGCCAACCAGAGAGCGAGGAGCCGGGGCCGTGAAGAAGTTTATCCCGCTCCTTCGGGGCTGCGATTCCCATTGCGATCGGCAGANAAGCGGGGCCGGGCCGGGCCGGGCCGGGCTAGGCTGGCCAGGAACGATCCTGCCCGCAGACCCCGCCCCGACAGCCCCGGCCATCCCCACCCCTCTCCCACCCCGCAGCCCGGAGCCGCCCCCAGAGCCGCCCCGCAGCTGGAGCAGTGCGAGGCCGGGGAGAGGTAGAGGGGGATGCTCCGGGCTCGGAGCTGCCCCGGGATGTGGATCACGCGTCTGCGGGATCCGCGGCTGGGATCCACGGACGTCCCCGAGGTACCGCAGTGCCACGCGTGTTGCCAGGGACCCAGTGCTGTGCAACACGCCTAGGCACAGGGCTCTGCTCAGACCCGGCCCCAGCACCCAGCAGAAATGCTCTGCCCAGGACCCCAGTTTGGATGGAGCCCAGTCCGGCCTTGGCCATGGGAAATGCAGAGGCACTGAGCTCTGAGTGTCTCAGTCCTGTGCAGGGTATGGGTTGGGATGTGATCAGCATCTCAGACAAACCGTGGACCCAGCAGGTGACCGGTGACCATGAGGGGCAGGGAACTGTTAGCGTGGTGCTGTGAACCAGCTCAGTGTGCACATCCCATGTCCNGAGAAAGTCTCTCTTATCTAGGGTGTTCCTTCAGCACAGACAGGTTTCATGGAAGCCAGCAGCCCCTTACTCCCCCAGTGGCACAAGCAGACCCCAGGCCCATGTCCGAGGGGAGGAAGCCTGGCTATCTTCAGCTTCAAAGGCTGCAGCAACCCCTTCAGAAACGGGACTCACCCGGCCTTTATGGCTCAGGCAGGGCTTTGGTGGTGGAACCCCCAGCGCAGCCTCGCAGATACTTGGCCACAGAACTAAACCTCTTCTCGTCCAACAACCCCTCCGAGTGCAACTCAGCCCGACGTTCCCGAGTTTCCTGGAGCCAACCAGAGAGCGAGGAGCCGGGGCCGTGAAGAAGTTTATCCCGCTCCTTCGGGGCTGCGATTCCCATTGCGATCGGCAGAGAAGGGGGGGTGCAAAATCCTTTAGGACGCGGCTGCGCTCCCAGCGCCGAGCACGACCCGCTGCTGTCCCCGGCAGGACCGAGATCCCCCGCCCCGGGGCTGGGGGCGACAGCAGAGGGAAGGGCAGGGGGAGCAGGAGGTGAAACTGCTGGTGGGGCGAGATGATGCCCGATGCCCCCAAACTCCCGCCCCGCAGCATCCCAACCCCAGGAGGGAGGGAAGCAGCACCGCACTGCCGTGACCCCAGCGCTTGACCCCCCCCATCCCCACCTCTCACCGTGGCACCACTGGAGCGGGGGCATCGGGCAGCGGCTCCGCGGGGCCGGGGCGGCTCCGGGCCATGACTGAAAGCGGGNGACCCCAGTTTGGATGGAGCCCAGTCCGGCCTTGGCCATGGGAAATGCAGAGGCACTGAGCTCTGAGTGTCTCAGTCCTGTGCAGGGTATGGGTTGGGATGTGATCAGCATCTCAGACAAACCGTGGACCCAGCAGGTGACCGGTGACCATGAGGGGCAGGGAACTGTTAGCGTGGTGCTGTGAACCAGCTCAGTGTGCACATCCCATGTCCAGGGTGGATGTACCATGGGCTCTGTGCTTCCTTTTTTTTGTAGCTCCAAGGACCAGGCAGGTTTCTGCTGCTGGTGGTCTGGGTACCTCCCCATGATAGACCTTGATCTCCCAACACAGGTGCCCAAACTGGGCACCCACAGACTCTGTCAGCGATGATCCTCCACACACAACCTCCACTCTTGCTCAGAGCCTCCCTAATCCCAGCTTTGTCGAACAGCAGCCATGCTCTGTGTTCAGGGGCTGATCAGCAGCCCGCAGCACAAAGGGAGCTTCACAGCTGCAAGGAACACAAAGCAGAACTGCAAAATCAGTCAGGAGGCATTTTACAGCCCCCAGGATCTTTCCAGGCTGCAACCTCAGTCCTCCTGGAGAAGCTTCTGGCATTTCCCACAGTCCCAGCACCACTCGGCATCACTGCAAGAGTGTGACCGGCCCCCAATGTTGCACAATTCTAGTTAGTCCTTGCCTTAGTGTCTGTAGCCCTTGCTCAGGGTAACCTTGGCCCCACTGCCAGTGGTCCATCTGTTGTCTGGGATGGTGCCCCTGAGCAGCCCAGGGCACTCCAGGAGCTGTAGGAGCAGAGTCCCCAGCCCAGAAGCTGGCCAACACACCTAGAGGACACCATGGCTGCTGCACACTGAGGTTTGCTCTCCTGCTGCACTCGAGCTAGAGGCAGCTGGTTCCCCAGAGCAGGATTGTTTGGGGTCACCAAAGCGAGGCCTCGGTGTGCCCCAAGCCAGACAGCTCACCCCGTGTGGCCACCGGGCTGCTCTCACTAGGTGTTTACGTGATCTTAGCACCATGTACAGCCGGCAGCCAAATGTGCTCCGTGTGTTCTCAGGAAGCAGAGGAAGAATGGGGCTAAAATAAGAGCGGGCAGACAATGCAGAGGCTGCCCAGAACCCATGGGACCGTCCAGCACACAAGTGGCCTGTGCCACCACAGACACTCACTTCTGGTCCTGGCCACCATCCTGGGGCAGAGCTCACCATCTCTTGTGAAGGTGTTTTGCACCAAAGGTGTTTTCCTGGCCTTGCTGCAAACCTAGGTGCCAGCTGGGTGCCTGCCTTTGGGACAATGGCACAGCCACCACGTGGTGGGTGATGACCCTAGTGGCTGCCAGCCCAGCTCTGCTTTACCCCAGGAGACTCTACACAGGCACTGTCCACCAGTGGGGTCTGGTGGGCTCAGCCCCTGGACAGAGGATGGAGTCAGATCCATGTGAACCCAGAGCACTCGGGGTGACGCTCTGCCACCAATTCCTGTGGCAGATCCCAGCCCAAAGCACACAAGGGATGGGCAACCTCTTCCTTTGCACTGCCTTTATTGTCGCAGGGTAGCACTAGGCATGGAGGACACCAAACGCTGCGCTAGAGGGCCTGTTTGCCGAGCCCACACCAGACCTAACTCACATTGATACAGAGACCATGAACAAAGGGGAGACGAGACAGGGAACACGCAGAGCTTCTCCTGGGAGGAGGGACAGGAATGGCTGGCAAATTCATCTGCCAAGGGGCAGAAGGAAGCCTTGAAGGCTTCCTGGAGCCAACCAGGTAGAGTAACCTGAACCGTGGGGCTGGGTCCCTGTGGAGGTGTGTTGGAGCGAGCAGGCTGGGAAGGAGGCAGAAGGTGAAGCCTACCTAGGTGGCAAGTTTGCACGTTGAGGGTCTATGCTGAACCACTGGGAAGAGCTCACTGTCTGGGGAACCCTTGGCTGAGGGGAGACCCAGGGGCCAGCTGCATGTAACCCATTAGCTGCCAAACATCTACACCATGAGGAAAGCCCTATGCCTGACAGTCAGCAGGCATCGGGATCAGGGAAACACCACACACCTCCTGCTCCTCACCCCACAACCCCTCTCTCATCCCTCTTCACGAACTCCTCTTCAGCCTCAGCGCATTGTCCAGGGCGACAAGCTGGCGCAAGAAACCCCGGTTGGGGATGATACCGCGGTGGTCCTTGACTGTCTTTATGGCTTCTACAAGGGGCATGTGGTGGCGGATCATGAGGTAGGCGAGGACCAAGGTGGCCGACCTGCTCACCCCGACAGCACAGTGCACAAGGATCCTTCCTAGGAGGGGAAACAAAGGGGCTGTGTCACAACAGACTCAAATATCCCGACTCAAAGAGAGCTGTTCGCCATGGTGCCTCCTGGTCTGTGGCTCTGGTGTGCAGCCTCTGGGGTTCGGTGTAGGACCCCAATGACAATATGACCATGATGAGAGGTCCCCTCTTGACAAAGGGTATCAGTGTATCATCATCTCCCAAAACCAGGACAGCCACAGCTCAGGACGCAGGGCTGTGACTTGGCGTTCAGTGCTCTCACCTCCTCTTTGGAGAGGGCGACCCAAAGCACAGGACACCATCCCAAGCTAGAAATCCCTTTGTTTTCCAAGACGCTTTAGCCATAGGATGTCAATTTAGCTTCCCGCCTGCCCAGGGCAGTTTTTTCCCATCCCTGCTCCCAGAAATCTTTACCACCGACCTTCATTCAGTGCTTGGTGGATGAAGTCAGCTGCAGGATAGAAGTAGGGGCTCATGTCGAAGGATGGAGAGTCATGGGCCTCGATGCCCAGGTAGCGGATGCCCGTGCCCTCATAGTACTCTGCGCCCCCCCTCCACTTGCTGTGCGAGGCGTTGAGGATGTGGGTGATGCGCAGGTGAGCCAGCTCGCGCCGGTTGGCCGCTATATCTCTGCAGAGAACAAGACATGGGGCAGAGATGCCTGAGTTTGGTTCAAAAGTGTCCAAGGACAGCACTAGGGTCTGTCCCAGACAAACATCTACATCTGAGAAAGCTGGATGCAAAGGAAAAACAACAGACCTGACATCCTTGAGTTTTAAGTCAGTTTCACTCCAGCTCCGCTCTGAACTCTCTGCACAGCCTTGCTGTCCCTCCTGCTCCATCACACCCACCACAGCCTCCTCTCCCTCAGCTTTCCCAGCCTCTCCCTCCCAGACTTCTTGGTTTCACAAAACCAGCCCCAAAGCCCCATACGTACTGGTCACCCAGGTAGAGCCCTGGCCAGACCTCATCCGCGTGGTTACAGGCTGTCTTTCCCGTGTAAAGCAACCGCTCCAGCTCGAAGACGCTGAGGATGGGGTGGTTGCTGCGCTCTTCCCGCACGCCCCGACTCGGTGACCTGGTGCCGTTCCTGGAGAACCTGGACAGGAAAGCCATTGGGGCTGCCGAGACCCACAAGGCATGCCTGTGGGCTCGCGAAGGCCGGAGAGTGGCCTGGAGGTCACTCCTGCTGCTGCGGCCACCCACGGTCCTGTCATGGAAGCAGTGGAGATGCCATTAGAAGAACTGGAGACCTCTCACTCCATCCCCTTTGCAGAAAGATTTCCTGATGAGAGGGCTGTGTCAGGTCAGCTACCCAGTGGTTCCCAGTGTGAGACAGTACCACCTACACTCTCTTCCAAGCAGCAGTGCCACTGGGGGGAGGTTTTTGGTGGCAGGGCTGGCGAGGGAAGCCAGAGAGGCTGCCAGATTGCTGAGTCTCCATGGGCTGAGGTTTTGTTCCAGCCCCTGGCTTTGGGCTGAGGCCACATTGGCAAGAGATGTTCTACACCCGACCACCTTCCATCTGAGCTGGCTCAGGGGCTTTGCCTGCCAGCGGGATGGCGCCAGCTCGAGAAACCGCTGCTGCCAACCTGTGATCAGAAGCGATGAGAGGCGGCCAAGGTCTGGGCAAGCCACCAGGACTGGGGAGGAAAAGCCCCCAAACAGGTGGAGGATTCCATATGGCACCACACAGAGCCTGGCCAGGACCCAGACTCCTATGGACCAGGCACAAAAGCCTGCAGGGACAGAGGCAGGATTAACCCCTGCAAGGACAGTAGCTCTGCTGCCACCACCTTTGAACACCCAGGACTGGTCTGGGGTGGGAAGAGTTAATGCCAAGGGATGATAAAGTTCATTTCACACAGCAGAGCCTCTAGGCCAAAGCTCTGCTCTCAGAGCCTTAGATCCTGCCAATACTTGTGGCACATCTGCAGGAAACCTCCCTGGGCACCTCACCTGCATGGCCAGAGCTGCTGCTCTCTGCCCCTTTGCTGCTGCCCCAGCAACAGAACCCAGTTCAGAATGGAACCACAGAACACAGTCCTTCCCATCACCACTGCTGCTGCCCTGCAACGTGTCAGATTGCATCACAGCCCCCCAGCAACAGCTCAGCACTGGGGACAGTTGTCTCTGGGCCTTGGGGGAGGAAGCACAGTGACCTTGGGCTGGCTCAGACCCCGGACTGGCTCTGTGCCTGCCTGTCTGCTCTGACATTTTGCTGGAGGCACCGGCCAGCATCCAGTGGTGCAGAAGGAAGGAGCCTCCAGCCATTTCTTGGCAACATAGAGAGCAGGAAAACATGTCAAGGGCATGGGGGAGCTCAGAAGGAGCCCAGAGGGACTCGTGGATGTCTCCCTCCCCACTCCCAGTTCCAGGGTGCCAGTTCAAGCCCCACCTGGGGTCTCTGGCTGCAGCATAGGAGGGGTCAGTGTGGTTTATCCCTGGTGCCAAGCACACTCTGCCCCAGCACGGGTCACGGACAGCATCTCACCCCAACATCTTTCCCCTGCCCTGGTGGATTTGGGGCACCTCCACACTGGGAAGTCCATCCAGACTTGGCAAAGCCCACCTGGAGCAGGCACTGGAAATGGCTGCGTGCCCTCAAATCCTCTGTGACCTTGGCTGCAGCACAGCCACAGGCCACCAGCCCTGGGCAGCATGAAGGAACAAACAGAAGAGGGGTCTGAATAAAGGAAGCGAATCATCAGCACGGGGCTGTGACTAGCCTAGAGCAGCCCCTCTTACTGCTTCAGCTGGCTGGAAACACGCCTGCGGCTCTCCCAGGCTGCAGCTCCTGCGACCTCAGGGCCAAGGCTGCCCTCCAGCAGCCCGACCCCACCACAGCACCGTGCCAGACCCCAGGAGTGCTGGGGGGAAAAGAAACTGCCCCGCATCAGGACCTCAGCACAGACCCCAAAGCGCTCCTGGCATCCCAAACCCCCCTCGGGCACCTGCCAAAGCCCTCCTTTCGGCAGCCGAGCCCCCAGCAGGCTCATGGCTGCCTCCAGAGCCCTCTGCCAGCCCAGCCGTGCTGGCAGGGAGGGGAGGAAGAGCCAGCGGCTGCCCGGGTGCCCGGAGTGAGCGCTGGGGAGGCATCGCCGCGCAGCGCCGGGCTCAGCCCCGCAGCCTCGGCACAGACAGACAGACAGACACGCAGGAGGGAGGCGGCGCCCACCCCACCCCTCTACCTGGCCGAGGGCTGTGATCTCCCGTTCGGAGCGAGCGCTGCAGTCAGATCCAGTCGGCCATGTCTCCCTGCCGCTGCCGCCGCCGCTGCCGGGGAAGGGCTGATGTATGAACATCTATTTTAAGGCATGACATGTCCAGGGGCAGGTTTGTTTAGATCGTGCTGTGCAGGGGTGGCTGAGGGAGGGACGGCGAGCGAGACACGAGTGCGGGGCTGGCACACGCAGCCACGCGCGCAAGTGCCCGCTGCGACGCCGGCGAAAACAACAGCCACAGGAACATGGGAATTCCCCTGCCAGCTGCTCTCCCTCCCTCCCTCCTCCTCCTCCAGCAACCCGAAAGCCACAGGCGCACGGAGGACACAAGAAGAAGCCCCTACAGCGGTGCTGCTGACACGGCTGCCCACCCCATCGATTCGCAGCTGCCTCTCGGGGATGCTCCTGCTTGTTTTCTTCAGCAGCTGACCTTGTCCTCCCCCTGTACCAGGGAGAAGTTGGCAGAGCCAGGGCTTGGCGGCTAAGGAGACTGAGCAGGCTGGGGGGTGTCTGTGGTGAGGAGCCAGACTGTTCACAAATTGATGTCAAAGTCAGGGAATACTTTTTTTCTGAGTGAAAAAAAAAGCAAGAAGTAAAACAGAGGCATCATAGAAACTGTGAAGAAGGAAGGTTTTTGTTTAGATGCGGTTGAAATCCCGCTGTCTGGTTCACAAGTGCTGCTGTGCCTCAGTTAAACACTTTCCAGGCAGAATATTCTCCTTTTCCCTTTGGCACACCGGCTTTGGACTGAAAAGTTTGACTCAAATCAGAAAGTAGGAGTGTGGTGGGAAAAGCAACCTGAGGGTGAATGGGAACAGGCTGTTCCAGGCCAAATGCTGTGTCCTCAGAAGATTTATGGCATTGCCTCCCTTGCTCCTCTTCAAGCAAAACCCAGGAAAGGTTCCTGGTTTGTTTCCAGCTGAACCTGTGGGTATCCCAGGAGGCAGCATCAGAAGCTTTGAGGATGGACTTGGCATCCCCAGAAGCTTTGAGGATGGACTTGGCATCCCCAGACCCCTGTCCTCTCCCACTGGCACAGCAGTATGACAGTGCCATGAGGGTTAGATGTGCTTCTTCAGCATCTGTGGCAGAAAGCACCAGTCTCAGGAGATCCTCGGGGGTCCCTCAAAGCAGCAAACACCTTCCACTGTTCCACAGGCCTGCTTCTCCCTCACGTGGTGCACAGCTAAGGGATGGGTTTCAACAGACTGTGGACACACCTGGATTTCAGGCCTCTCAGCCTTCCGTGGTCTGGGTACAGCCCTAGCCCTGCCCCTTGGTAGCACCCAGAAGCTGGAGCATGTGTTCTGGAAGGTATTTTGAGTTGTGCCCTGGTCTTAACTGCTTTCCCCACGATGTTCCCACTGGCTGCTGCAGGAGCTGGGTGCTGGGGATGATGGACTTTGTTCCATTTGCTCCACTCCTCTGCACCTACAGAAATACTCACCAGGTGTTAACCAGTCCCAGGAGAGACCTGCATGCAGACTGAGAGAGTGCTCACAGCTGCAGGTCCAGCACATCCACCCAGTCCTAAGGGAACAGAGGGTCTAGTTCTCCACTTCTCACCAAGCTCCGCTGTGCCAAGCCCCCTGGTTGGCTCCACATCCACCAGCCATACTGGGACTGCTGGGACAGCTACCAGCTCCAGAGCTACAGGGTGCAGCCCTGCGGGCTGTCCAGGCGCAGCCTCTTCCTCTCCACAGAGGTGACAGTGAGGGCTCAGGGCTGGCTTCCATGTCCCTGCTAAGCCAGCAGCATCTCCCTGCTGTGTGATGCCACCACCCCTGGACAAGCCTGTCTGATCCCTGGATGAGGGGTGTGAGTCCAGTGACCTGCAGAAAGGCTGAGCTCTTCACATCATCTGCCTTCCTCCAAAAAACAGAGGAGAGGGACCTGAGGGGAACTTTGCACCTTCACAGCTCTACGACATCTTTAAGGAGAGGCTCTCCCTCCCTTGCACCAAGGCATCACATTCCCAGCAGTCCCTAAGCAGAAGTGCCTACAACCCCATCACAAAAGGTTAAATCTGAATTTAAAAAACCTACATGAAATAAAATTAGGTGGATAAATGTTTTGGCAGAGCTCTGCGTGCAGGGAACTTACTGGCCATTTAAGCAGAGGATTAGTAGTTGTTTTTATTCCAATAATAATACTGGAATTGCTTTGTAAAGCAGCCAGAAGTCCCCAACAAAGCCAGCGACTGCTTCTTATGTCATGAAATCTCAGTTGCTTTGAAATGCCTGGGCAGCTGCATCAAGGAGCGGTGTCAGCAATCGATCTTGTTCTGAAGGAAGTGTCTTAGACACAAACCAGACCTCCTCACCTCCTCTCCTTGTTTTTCATGAGCATTGGTGCTGAAGCAGAGACTGGTTGCTCCCCAGCAGGATTTACCAGCTCAGATGTTGCTGCTGAGGCTCCTGTCCTTGAAGGCTGCTCAGAGCACTGGGGTGGGTCAGCAGCCTTGGCAGGGACACGAGCACCGCCTGGGCTTTGCTGTGCCTTTCACATACATCTTGCTCAGCTCCCACCTCCTTCTAAGCACCACCTGGTCAGAGGTCTGTGTCCTGCAACCTCATTTCCCTGCAAGCTTTGTCCCCAGAAGGTTCACCCAGTCCTTGGCAGGTCGAGCTTGTGTGGGAGCGCAGCCACGGGGACACTGGGGTAGGGTCTGGCTTCCCAGTGATGGGCATGGCCGCAGAGAGAACCCTCAGGGCAGGACAGTTCAAGGGGGGCACCGGCAGAGATTTCCCACATCCCCTGGCTGCAGTGGTGCCTGCTGCAGTGGATGCTGCTGTTGCAGCAGGGTGGGATGCTGGCACAGGCAGCGATGCTCTCTGTCTCTCCTCTCAGTTATGGTCAAAAACCGCTGCAGCAGCCGGGATGGAGCAGCTGTTTTCAGCTCAATTAGGGGCAAAATCGGCTCCCAGCAGAATAAACAGGGCACCCGCTGCTGCCAGCTCTCCCCCACTCTCCTAGGCTGAGCTTGGAGCAGGGAGGGGTCAGGGCTGGGGGCTCCAAGAGCTGTTTGGGAAAGTTCACAGCTGTAGCCACTGGAGGCTGCTCTGGTTTTACATAAATCTGTGCGCTGTCAGCCTGTGAATCTGATCCAGGAGAGAAGGGAAACTGCTCCAGGAAAGAGAGGCAGGGGCTTTAGGGAGTTCCAGAGCTGCTTTGCTCCTGGCCTTACGCTGCCCGCGGGTGCAAATGCACCTTCACCTTCACAGCTCTGTCCTGAAGGTCAGAGATCCATCCCTTCACAACTGACTGCTGCCTGTCCAAAGCCAGTGGCCAGGCAACGGAGGCCACACACAGCAGCTTGTGCCTCAGCCCACACCAGCTGTTTGGTGGAGCCCCTGCAGAGGAGGGTGGCAGAGGGCACAGAGAGCTCTGCCATAACAGGGGAAATGAAACCCTAAGTTCAGAGTGGGGGTGAAGAGGTGGCGTCGCTGGGGAGGAGAGTGCAGAGCAGCATCATGACCATACAGGAAGGGGTTTGAGCAAATGTGGTTTGCTTGGCTCCTGTGCTGCCCAGGGGACCGTGTGCGAGGTGGATCTTGCACTCACACCGTGGCACAGTCTAGCTGCACCACTCACACCCTGGCTGCTCCACGGGTGAAGCATTGCAGAGGTGGGGATGCTGCAGGCTGCCTTGGAATGTGGCATAGAAAATTCATCTGCAAAGGTAAGGCCAAGTGGCTGGTCAGTCCCAGGAAAGGTCAACTCTATCAAAGTAATGGAGACCTAAATCCTTACATTTAGGTCAGGGATGATGTTTCCTTTTGGGGCCTCTATAGATGCTCTAACAGCCTGGAAAGGAATTGCAAAGCTCAAGGTGAGCTGGGGGACAGTCCCCAGGTCCAGCCCGCCCTCCCCAGCCTCCTCACGTCTGGGACAGAAGCTGTGTGTTGTTGAATCCTCTCCCAGCTCCCCAAATACACCTCTGCTCCTCCATAAGAAATGTGATCAAAGCTAATAAATCCTTGGGTGAGAGATGTGCGAGTGACACAGCCCCTCCGTGCCCATTCCGGTAGCACCAGCCGGAAAGTTAAAGCCCTATTGATTCCCTGCTGGAGAGGGCCTCTTGAGTTCTGGCCATGCTGAGGTATTTTCCAATAGAAGAAAGAGAAAGGAAAGAAGGAGTAAAGTAGAGGAAATAACAGGCACCAGAGAGCGGCGAAACCTGCGGAGCCTCAGCTCGTGCAGGAGCAGCCCTTGTCCAGGGGGGGAAAGGCAGCCGCTTGCTTGGCCGCGGACTTGCTGTGTTTATCGTTACTTAGTGGGGAGACTCGGAGCTGCTCGTGGAGCATTCTGCCTGTCAAGCACTGTCTTGTTAATGTCAGAAGCAGCCTGGGATAGATTTGAGCTGCTGCAGCCCACGAAGGAAAAAAAATCAAAGGGAGAAACAGCTGAAAAAACAGTGAGTTGCTGGCAAAATAGGCTGTGAAATCCTGATGTTTCTGTCTAAGTGGTCGCTTCAGCCTGTCACGTCTTGTTAGCAGAGCAGGCTGGGGCACAGTCCAACCCTTCTCCAAGCTGGTGGGAGCTTTGCTGTTGACTCGATCCTCATTGTGTTTCAGTGCTGAAAACAGTGTCAAATGGAAGAGAGCTACTCACAGCCCCTGCGAGGGATGAAGGTCACGACTCTCTTGCACAGCAAAATGATCTTCAGACCAGAGCCAGCCAACACGAGAGACCAGCCCCCTGAAGGCAGCGGGCTGGAGGGTGGTGCGGCACCATTTGGAGTTCAGCCCTGTGGCCACCACCTCTGCAGGGTGCTTAGAGCAGGAAGCTGCACGGTCCCAGAGCCGGGCGCAGATCGCTCCGTGTGGCTCTAGAAGCTCAGCTTTTACTCCTGCAAATCCCAAATCCTTGGGGAAATCTGCTTTGCAGACAAAAGGAATCATATCTGCACCAGGGTGGAAATTGGGGGCAGGTCCCCAGCAAATTCACACCGGCTCCGGGGAGGCAGGGACCTGTCTGTGATGGTTTCTCTTCTCGAGTGCTCTTGGGCACTAGCCCGTAAGCTACGTGATGGGAGCCCAGGCAAGCAGCAGCAGCGTTCCTTGAGGCCGTGGCCGATGTTAACACAAAGCTTTTCCATTCACCGGGTCTGAGGGACTGAGAGCGCCACAGCCCAGCTATAATTTCTAAAGCAGCAAGAACAGCTTAGGAGCTCAAATATAAAGTCAGCGAGAGCTGGGTGCCTAATTCCTTTCAATCTTCTTTCTAATTCCTAGCCTTAAGGCTTTGAGGAAGTGGCTGGTTTGATTTGATGAAGAAGAAAGCTGCTCCATTAGCAGGTCTGATGTTTGAGAGGTTTCTTTGAGCCCGTGATGAATCCCAGCACCCTCCATCAGGCCACACTTGCAGCTAGATCCTATTTTCCCCTCAGTGACATTATGTCTTAAACAGGCTTTCACTGTAATAACATTTGCAGTAATGAAATCACCCGGCTCTACGGTCCTCTTTTAACAGCAGGAATATCTGAGTGGGCTACAAAGGGAGATTTAAATGTCACAGAGAATGTGCTGTATGTGTCCATCAGAAGATAAGGTTTCTCTTTGTTGGTGAACAGAGGCACAAGGGTGACTGCTGGGTGTTCGGAGCTCAAAGGCTTGAGAAGGCTCCTGGAATTGGGAATGAGAAGGCTCAGGGGGAGCAGGGAACAGGACAAGAGACAGGCAGCTAATACAGAACACTTCAAAATCCCATGCTGGCTATGGGGCTCCTACAGGTGTGAACGGCAAGGCACTGAATTCCCAAGGGAAATGAATCAAAACCAGCTCCTCTTGTTCCTTCTGAGTTCAGGGTTTGCTCTTTCAGAGCAGCTGGCTGTGCAGGATCAGGAGGACAGGAAATGTAGCATCCCTAAACTGGGCACTTTTGCCCCTGCAGGTCACCCAGCAGGATGTCACAGAATCATAGAACCATTAGGGATTGAAAGGGACCTCGAAAGATCATCTAGTCCAATCCCCCTGCCACAGGAGGATCACCCAGACCAAGTCACACAGGAACACATCCAGGTGAGTCTTGAATATCTCCAGTGAAGGAGACTCCACAACACCCCTGGGCAGCCTGTTCTGGTGCTGTGTCACCCTCACTGGGAAGAAGTTCCTTCTCACACTTACATGGAACCTCCTCTGTTCCAACTCACGCCCATTGCCCCTCATCCTATCACTACATGACACTGAGAAGAGTCTGGCTCCATCCTCCTGACACCCACTCTTCACATATTTACAGACATGAATGAGGTCACCCCTCAGTCTCCTCTTCCCCAAGCTAAAGAGACCCAGCTCCCTCAGCCTCTCCTCATCAGGGATGTGCTCCACCTCCTGCATCATCCTCGTTGCCCTACACTGGACTCCCTCCAGCAGCTCCACATCCCTCTTGAACTGAGGGGCCCACAACTGGACACAACACTTCAGATGTGGTCTCACCAGTGCAGAGGAGAGGGGGAGAAGAACCTCTCTTGATCTGCTAACCACCCCCGTTCTGATCCACCCCAGGATGCTGTTGGCCCTCTTGGCCACAAGAGCACATTGCTGGCTCATGGCCGTCCTGCTGTCCACCAGGACCCCCGGTCCCTTTCTCCTACACTGCTCTCCCCAAAGTCGGTGTCTCAGCACCAGCATGAACCAGCCCAAGACCAGTGGGAGCCTCATACCAGCACAGAACCCTCAGCTCATTCTGAAACACAGAAAGGCAGTAACAGTGGGGAAATGACAGGGAGTCTGCCCCAACAAACCAGGCAACAGGCTGAAACCAAACCTGCTGCCATTTCTAAACGGTCCCTTTTCCTTGGAGGAAGTGCAGGTCTGTTGGCCCTTCCCAGCAGACTGGAATTCTGATTCCCAGTGCATGTGCTCAGGGCTGTGAGGGCCGGGTTCCCCTCAGCCCCTTAGACCCCCAAGCAGCGTTGATTTCACACGACAGGTCTGTTAATTGTAGCCAAAGAGACAAAGGTCCCTCCCCAAAGACCCAGCAGTCTGAGCTGCTTTGCCTAATGGAAAGAGGCAGCAAAGAACATTTGGGCTCTAATAATTCTAATTATTTCACAATAGTGTGAAATCATTCTGTAAAATAAATTAGAAATCCAAATGAAATCAGTGTCCCGTGGTGTTAGGAAACACACAGCCACGGAATGCAGGTATCTGCATCTATCCTGAGTTCTGTCTCCTGTAGACAAGACAGACAATAATAGAAAATAGGTTTAGAAACAGGAGGGAGAATTAAAGCTGATGCTTGGCACTGCGGGTGCTGCAGAGTCGTGCAGGGAGCTGAAGCAGAACCAACCCCGAACCCAAACCTCCTGCACACTGCTCCCACCCACAGCTGTCCTCTCCCTAACTTTTCCGTGCCTGATGATGATACCCCCCCAGTTTCTCCTCTTCCCTTCTCCTAGGACACACGTGGCTGTGTTCCTCGACTTGGGAGCTACAGCAGCCATCGGTCCCTCCAGACTGGAGCGTCTCTGGAGCCGGGAAGTGCTAAGGGATTGGGCATTTAACAGGCTGTGAAATCCACAAGATTTGATGTAGCCCCAGGGGTGTCTGTGGGGCTTCCCTGGAGATGCTGCCCCATGGGAGGGATCTGACTGTAAGGAGGGGAAAATCCTGGCTTGTATCTACAGTAAGGGAGCAGCAAATCCCCAGCCTTTATCACAAGGCTCTGGGCGCAGCATTCGAAGACCCAGAAGGCTTTAACAGTTGTTCATGAGCAGGAAGATAATTCACTTGGCCACATGTGAGAGCTGGGGACCAAAAATAGACTTTCTATGGAAGCAGCTGTTTCATCAGTATCTTCATCCGCCACGCTGGAGGATGAAAACCCCAACAGAGGACCTGTGACTGGCTGCTGTTATCCCAGACCTGCTCCAAGGAAGGCAAATACCTTGGAAGAACCTGCTTGAGCCTGGGAGGTCAGAGCCCACCTTGGTGAAGCACTGGGACGAGCAGGCAGTGACAGCAGGTCAGAGTGTGCCCACGTGAGGCCATCCTGGTGAGGGGAGCCACCACTCTGCAGCTGCTCTCAGCAGGTAGAAGGTGGAATGAAGCTCTTCCTCCAACTCCAAAACTTGCTTCTCTCCAACCACATCACTCAACGATGGGCTGTTATCGCTCTTCCCAGAGCTGGGAGAGCTGCTGCTTGAGCCAAACCCATTCTTCTCTATTCTCAGTGGAATAACAAGGTGGAGTTAGTGGCATCTGCCCGTGGTCACCTGGTCCTGCCAAGGGGTGCTCTCACCTACTTGCTGTCCAGCCCTGTCAGAGCCAGTCCTGGAGCTCTGGCAGATACCCAAAGAGCAGCCCCTAGTGCAGGAGCTGCCTTTATCTACTTCAGCATCTTTATCTTCTTCAGACCTGCCTTTATCTTCTTCAGACATTCATGGAATCGTCTCACAGCTGCGGCTGATGGTGCTTTGGCAGCAGGTGCTCAAGCCGATGCCCACGGGAAAGGAGAGCAGCGAGCGCTGCCACCCCCATCATTCAAATACAGAGTGTGAGAGAGACACCAAAGGAAAAATCCACACAGATCATTTGCAAGGTCCAAGGTTTTACCAGATGACTCACAAAGGGAAACGATCTCACACCTGAGCGACTGCCTGCAGGACCCTGGCTCTGCTGAGCTGCCTCCCCTGCACAGGCACGAGTAGCTGCCCGGAGCAGCGCTGACTGCACTCTCTTAGATGGTCCCCGTGTGCTTTGGGCAGTACCAGCCAAGCACTGCAAAGTCCATCCATCTTCACGTGCTCTCAGTGATTTACAGTGTCACAGGGAAGCTGGAGGCAGAGCAGAAAATTAAAGCGGTTTCCTAGTGTGACCCCCTGACCGAATCGCTCCTCGCCTCGCCAGTGGGCTAGTGCAAGCCAACAGGGATAAAACTGAGTCTGTGAGGCACCAAAACCAGCACGAAAGCCCTGGCTGTGCCTGGCTGGCAACTGGCTCTTGTATCTGGAAGATCATCGTGCTGTTCCCATAAGGAGGTGGTCTCAGGTCAGGAAGAAAACGAGCTCTGCTAAGCCCACCTACCACAGCATCCTTGTTGCTCTCTTGGACACCTGGACCTGGCATCTGCCCCAGCGGCACGGGCAGCACTTCAGCGGTGGCTTCTGCTCTCTCTACCCCAGGGTTGGCATCTGCAGCTCTGCATCCTGCAGCCCTTTTCATGGCTTTGCTGCCGTCACACGCCGACAGATACTTTATGAGCCTGGGGACCCCACTCCTTCTGCTCGCTGCAGAATCACTTTGCTGAGCAGACGGAGGCACGGGGTGAGCAGAGCCGATGCATCTCCAAGCTCTTTTGGGTCGAACCTTTTGTTCTTGCCCCTCACTGCGTGTGCTGGCTTTGGTGATCTTTCTTCATGAGTTTCCCAAAAGTGACAAGGGCCATTTATGACGTGCACACAAGGCCTTGGGAATCTCCTGGAGACACATCATTCCTGCCATTATCCTCCTCACGCGAGGAGCCGTTGTTCTTGTCGAGCTCGCTGGCTTCCTCCCTCGCAAGGAGGAGAAAGGATGCTGGGGATTTCTCATTAATCATTTTTATGCCGAGAGCTGCGGCTCCCGTCTGCATTCTGATCACTTCTGATCTCTGCCACCATTTTTCATGGTAGCACTTAGGAGGATTGTTTTATGCTGCTGGTTTGAGGTGCGTTAATGACCGACCGTTCAGAGTCCAGAGCAAAGCCTTAAATTTAATGTACACTCCAGTGGGGAAAATCCATTACAGCTGTGCATCTTCCTCCTTGCTATCCCTCTTCTCGGAAGGTACCGGTCACAAAGAGTTGGGGGAGGGAGGGGGAAGGCTGGCAGGAGCAGTTTTGTTTATGGTGGAAAGCAAGTAGAGGTTTCTGCTCTTGAGCCAAAGCTTGGAGCTCTGGTGCTTGAAAACTGGAAGATCCAGGCAAGGAATGGCCAAGTGGGAAGGGAGACTGTTGCCAAAGCACAATGATTCCAGCTGATGGGAACTCACCATGTCCTAATTGCTGGTCCATGAGGTGAAGCTGCTCCTGACAGCGTGCCAGGACTCTGAGGGTTATCTCTGACAGGCTGCTTTTCTCATGTGGTGGGACAAAACCAAGCACAGGGCACTTCCATCGTGGTCATGGCCTCTTCACGCGGATCTCTCAACAGAACAGGGTTACACAAGGCTGAATCAGCTTGGTCCTGCTCAGCCGTTGACTTCTTCACCTCCCTGGGCATTCCTGGTTTCTAAAAACTGCACTTACAAGTCCAACAGATGATTAATAATGGCCCAAAGGCCTGACTTCTGTCACCTGAGCTCCACATCCTTTAGAAAAGCAGTAAGACCAAAGAGCTTTTTCCACTTCCTCCCCAGGGGATGGCAAAATGTGCTGGACCTAAAAACAACACCAGAACTGGGCTTGGCCAAGCCCCTTCCTTTCCCTGCATCTGTGGACCCCTCCCAGCTCCTGTCTGTCTTGTCTCGTGGGCTAATTCTTTGCAGCAGAACATCAGAGCCTGACCTGGCACCTGAGATCGGTGCCCTTTCCACCACGTGCATGTGCTGGCAGCTCTGTCCAGCCAGAATTCAGCTCAAATGTGATCGTCTGCTTTCACCTGAGGGTCAGGCACTGGCCCCTGCTCTGTGCCTGTGTGACTGAATACAGCCTGCTCTGTAATGCAGACCCTCTGGCATCTCATTTTAATACAAAGAAGCATTAAACCTAGGAGCAGCAGATTGGGAAAGTCCTCCTGGACCATGAATCATAGAATCACAGAATCATTAGGGATTGGAAGGGACCTTGAAAGATCCAGTCCAATCCCCCTGACACAGCAGGGTCACCTAGACCAAGTCACTCAGGAACACATCCAGGCAGGTCTTAAACATCTCCAGAGAAGGAGACTCCACAACATCCCTGGGCAGCCTGTTCCAGTGCTCTGTCACCCTCACTGGGAAGAAGTTCCTTCTCACACTTACATGGAACCTCTTATGTTCCAGCTCACAACCATTACCCCTCGTTCTATCACTAGATGACATTGAGAAGAGCCTGGCTCCATCATCCTGACATGCACCCCTCACATATTTATAGACATTCATGAGGTCACCCCTCAGTCTCCTCTTCTCCAAGCTCAAGAGACCCAGCTCCCTCAGCCTCTCCTCATCAGGGAGCTGCTCCACCTCCTTCAACATCCTTGTTGCCCTACGCTGGACTCCCTCCAGCAGCTCCACATCCCTCTTGAACTGAGGAGCCCAGAACTGGACACAACACTCCAGCTGAGTTCTCACCAGTGCAGAGGAGAGGGGGAGAAGAACCTCTCTTGATCTGCTAACCACCCCCGTTCTGATCCACCCCAGGATGCTGTTGGCCCTTTTGGCCACAAGAGCCCATTGCTGGCTCATGGTCATCCTGCTGTCCACCAGGACCCCCAAGTCCCTTTCCCCTACACTACTCTCCAACAGGTCGGTCCCCAGCCTACACTGGTCCCTGGGGTTGCTCTTGTCCAGATGCAAGGACTCTACACTCACCCTTGTCTCTTTGAGACAGAATCTCATTCATACCCTTCAGACTGCCAGGGTCCTTCCCTGCTGCCCTTTGTCCAGGATCAGTCTTTCCAACATGTACAAACCTCTCCAGCTCCCAGAGTAAGTTTGCTCACAGGGAGGCTGCTGTTGTACTAGCAGCAATAAATAACAGCTCAGGTTCATCAGCAACGAAGCGGTTTGTCCCAGCCAGAGCGTCCAGGAGGGAGGAGAGATGCTGCGGTTAGTGGGAAGTGATGGGGCAGGTACTTGGGGCACTGGTTAGTGCTGATGTGGCTGGACAAGGCAGGACACGAGGGGGAAAGACAAGAAACCTTATTCCCCTGCGTGAAGCACTTTGCAGACAGCTGCTTGGTCCCCTGGGAATAGGCAGAGGGAGAGAGAGAGACACTCTTGCTGCCTTTCAGGCTGGACCTACATCACACTTGTTAATGACGATAGGAGAGGAATTAGACTGAGCTTTGTTGTAGCCCTAATGAATTCTTTGTGGGTTACAGTGAATTTATTCTTTTGATTTCCCTTTCTCCCCCATCCCGTTTCATGTGGGCTTTTTTCTTTTCCTTCCCCTTTTATTTCATGTTCCTTTTCTGGCAGCTGCTTCTATTTCCTTCTCTCCAATTTAAAGCACAGCTAAAAATTCAAATTAAAGGCCCCCTCTGGGACTGCTAAAACACACACTCACACACAGACCCCTCTTTGATTGTTTCCACAGCAACGTGTTCGAAGAGCTCACTCACGGCGTCCAAGTGAAGAGCTGAAGGATCTGGAGATGCTCTCTCTTCTCCTGCACCCTCACCCTGCTCCTCCCCCAGATCACTCACGCTGCAGCGTGAGGAGCTGAGTGCCCTGGGCTTCAGCTGGAAAGCAGAACACACCAGGAACCCATCTGCAGGCTGCTGGAATCCCGAGGAGGGAGGATTAAGCTAGTAAAGGCAGTCTTGCAGATGTGGTCTCACCAGTGCAGAGCAGAGGGGGAGAAGAACCTCTGTTGATCTGCTAACCACCCCCCTTCTGATCCACCCCAGGATGCTGTGAGCAGAAGCCTCCTACGAGACGCTCATTTCACTGCTGTTGTCTCCCATCCTGACGCTTTGCTTTCACTGTCCTCTTCACAGCTGGAGTGGTGGCTTCTGGCCCAGCTTGGCACAACCACACAGCTGGCCAGAGTTCAGGTGTGAGGGCAGGTCCATGTGCAGCCAGTGTGATGCCTGCTTGCCTGGGAGGTTGTCATGGAAGATGCAGCCTCTGTCTCTGTGCTGCTTAGCAGCTGTTTGTACTCTGGAGACAACCAGCGACGTCAACACGTAGTTTTCTCTTCACAGAGAAAATATCTGACCCCTTTGGGTTTGGTCGGGCAGACGGGCATTTGTTGTGGCTGCAGGTCTGTCCTTCCTGCTCCGTGAGGTTACAACCAGCCTGGGCTCTGGGGCTGCCTCCAGGGAAGGGAATACTGCACTTAATGAACATGAGCTCTGCTTGTTCAAAGAGCTCAGCGCCCATCAGCAGCTCCTGAGTGACCTGGGCTCGTACTCTCATTCCCTAATGGAGCCAAACTGGTTCTGAGGCTCTTTCCATCCTGAGCTCCTTCCAAATCACACTGAAATTGATGCAGCAGAGCCCACGACTCCTCCCAGCAGCTGCTGCTGATTTAGCAGAGTCCATCTGCAGTTTTCATCTTCCCTTGTTCTTGTCCTGGAAGCTCTGAGGCAAAAGCAACTTTCAAATGGATCTGGAAAGACTTTGGAGATTCAGGCTTTGCAGAGCTCCTGATTAATCTTGAGAGAGGTGTAGCCATGCTGCCTGGCTTTACCCTGTTCTCATGGGTCTCTGTTCTGATTTTTTCTTGCAGTTCTAGCAGCTGGATCGTGGCAAGAACATCACAATTTCAGTTCTTCCGAAACAAAAAAGGGAGATAAAAGCTTGAAAACACGAAGCAGGAGCTACTTGCAGAATCAGAAATTAGAAGATGAAGCTGCCACGTGTATTACAGCATCGTTAAACTTGTGACTCTTTAAAAAGAGATCAAAACATTGCTGGCTGATGCTAATTATTTCTCAATGCTTGGTGGAGACCACAGAGACTTGTGAAACGATTCACATTTGTAAATATTTTATTCCTATGACTAACCCCCCTGTGATTCGAGCGCACACGGCTCCGTGGTCTCGCACAAGGGCTGAATAACAAATGGCCACGCTGGAAACCACCTGGCCAGGGAACAGAGCTGAACGGGCTTGTGGTGCATTACCTGGCTGTGAGGAACGAGATGCTGGGGGAGAGCAAAGGGAGGCTGTGGGAGAGCAAAGGGAGGCTGTGGGAGAGCAAAGGGAGGCTGTGGGAGAGCAAAGGGAGGCTGTGGGAGAGCAAAGGGAGGCTGTGGGAGAGCAAAGGGAGGCTGTGGGAGAGCAAAGGGAGGCTGTGGGAGAGCAAAGGGAGGCTGTGGGAGAGCAAAGGGAGGCTCATCACAGAGCTGCTCTGCAAAGACAGGCTCTCCACGCAGCTCCTTCCCTTCCGCCTGTTTCATCCCGTCGCCCGGCTGTCATTTCAGCAGCATCTTTTAACAAACGCAGACCCTCTGTGGAGTCAATAGTAATTACATGAATTTATCACAATTGCCAATCAAGGTGTGTTGGAAAGGCTCATCTTTTGTGTTTAAATTGGCTTTCGCTGCACACAGACCACGAGCTGTCTTCAGGAAATCAATTGCAGGAAAATTACAGCTTTCGTGGTCTTACGTGACCTCGCCAGGCATCTCACAGCTCAATTCCACTCCTCCGATCCTTGTGTGGCCTCACACAGCTGTTTTCTGGAGTTAAAAGGGGCTGCAGCACCAAGCCTGAAGTGGTTCCCTGTGCTTCTGGATGCAGAGAGGACACCACACGGCGCAGGTTCATCTTGGCCAGTTTTGTAAACGACTGCAAGAAGCCACAAGGTTCTCTGCTCCAAGCCGTGCTCCGCCGTGTGTGCCGTGGTGGTGCAGCCTCCACTTGAAACAGAGACAACCTCGACACAGCTCAAGGCAAAATCCAACTGTGCACACAGATGCAAATGCTTCCTCCTCAAAGATTAATGCACGTTTCTAAGGGCTTCACTCTCTGCTGATAATGCTGCCATGAGGAAGATTCTCAGCTGATACCTATCAGCTGGAGACCCTCCTTGGGAGACTGAAGGTAGGCAATTCAAACCAACAAAGGGCTGGTGATTTCATTCTGCTGATAAGAGTCTCTATTCCGGTCTCATCCAGAGTTATTCTGCCACCCACATACTACTAGTGCTAGGTTTTGGCCAAGGACACATGGCAGGGGCTACGTGAACCAGCAGCTGATACCCTGGAGAGATTAAATCAGATCATAAAGCTGCCCAGGGCTTGCTGACTCCTTCTCCTGACCTAGCTAGCACTTGCCAACGATTTACTGCTCTGACTGACCCCCTCTTTCTGAAGAACCCCGGCACGTGCATCCGTCGGGTAACAGGAGAAACCAACAGGGCCTCATCAAACCATTTCCTGATCCTGTCCTAGGCTGCCATCCCAAAGGAGGATCTGTTGCAATCAGCAGGAGTCTTTCCACTGGCTCCGCTGGCTTTCAGAAGGACCTGCTGTATTAAAAGGATCGCAAGGATCTGGGAGGTTCAGATTGGATCTGCCCATTGGATTCCTGAGAGAGTGGTTGGGCGCTGGAACAGGCTGCCCAGGGTGGTGGTGGAGTCCCCATCCTTGGAGATGTTTAAAAACTGAGTAGACAGAGCACTTGAGGCCATGGTCTGGGTGTTAGGGAGATGGTGGGATGAGGGCTGGACTTCATGATCCTGGAGGTCCTTCCCAGCCAGGATGATTCTATGGTACCAAGTTAAGGAAACTTAATTGTGAAATGATTGTGAAAATATTTGACCAGCCCTTGTGGAAGACACAAGGCTGGGTCACCGTGTGGGACACCCCAGCAGGCTGTGCTGCCATTTGATGAGACCTGGACAGGCTGGAGAACTGGGCAGGGAGGAATTTCATGAAATATAACAAGGGCAAGTGTAGAGTCTGGCATCTGGGCAAGAGCAACCCCAGGTACCAGTATAGGTTGGGGACTGACCTGTTGAAGAACAGTGTAGGAGAAAGGGATTTGGGGGTCCTGGTGGACAGCAGGATGACCATGAGCCAGGAACGGGCACTTGTGGCCAAGAAGGCCAGCGGCATCCTGGGGTGGATCAGAAGGGGAGTGGTTAGTAGATCGAGAGAGGTTCTCCTCCCACTCTACTCTGGCCCTCAGTTCAAGAAAGACACAGAGCTGCTGGAGAGAGTTCAGCACAGAGCCTCAAAGATGATGAAGAGAGTAGAGCATCTCCCTTATGAGGGAAGGCTGAGGGTCTCTTGAGCTTGGAGAAGAGGAGGCTGAGGTTGTGACCTGATCAATGTATATAAATACGTGAGGGGTGGGTGTCAGGAGGATGGAGCTGGGATCTGCTCAGTGGCATACAGTGATGGGACAAGGGGCAACAGATGTAAGCTGAATATGCATATGAGAAGGAATTCTTCATGGTGAGGGTGATGGAGCACTGGAAGGAGTTGACCAGCAGGGTTGTGGAGTCCCCTCTTCTGGAGACATTTAAAACCCACCTGGATGTGTTCCTGTGCGACTTGATCTAGGTGATCCTGCTGCTGCAGGAGGATTGGACTAGATGATCTTTGGAGGTCCTTCGAATCCCTAATGTTCTGTGGTTGTATGATTCTGTGGATGCTGTTGACTCCGGTGGCTGCTGGGCACCCAAACAAATTCTGCAGTAGCCGGCTTCAGCGATGTGTGTGCTGGCATGGCCTGTTGGTGCTGAGTTACACCCTGCTGTCTGTAAGCTGAGGAGCGGCGTTTACAGCCACCTGCAAGACCTTGGTGTGGCCTGGGATGGCTTGTGAAGCGGGACGTCCACGTGCCACCATCCCCGGCCACGGCTCCACCTTCGCCTTGTCCCATTTGCCGCCGCTGTGCCGCTCCTGCACAGCACTCGTGCCCCCGTGTCTTGGACTGGTTCTGGCACAATATGGAGCCTGTCATCTGTGAGGGAGCTGTGGACACTCAGGGGTGTCACGGGAAAAACAGCTTGGGCTCCAGCCCTGCTGAAGAGGGTTGCTCAGGGGAAGTAGAAGAAAGAGAAAGCGGTTGCTACTTAATGGCTGGAGGATCAGGGAAGACACAGGGTGAAGAACGAAACGGGGTCTGTGCACTAATGGCTCCTGTGCACGCTTGTCAGTTCCAGAGGATGAGCCACATCAGGTCTCACAGGCTGTCACAACTGAAGGAGTGATTTAAAACTGCAGCGCAGCAGGACAACGGGAATCTAAAGAGCTGTAAGTAATTGCTGTTGTGGGTGGCTGCAGGGACTTGCAGACGAGACAAGCTCTGCACTGCTGCTAGCACCGCTCCTCCCAGCGAGGTTTCCTATCCTCCCATCTGAAGGGGGGCACAGTGCAGCACAGGAAGAAGGTTCCTTTCTCTCACAGCCACACAACTGGGAGTCACTCCACCAAGCCCGTGTGTTTGTGCCTGTGTTGTACCAAGATTGCTCTGGAGCAGTGATGTTGTGGGTAAACCCAAGGTGCTGGATGTCCTTGCCTGTGTCCTGGCCCTGCACACAAACCCTTTTAAAGGCTGCCTGCAGCCTGTGAGCTGGTGTCTTCTCCTAGGTCCTCCTCAGCTGCTGCTAAATGTGCTGGGAGGGGCCGAGAGATGAATGGGTCAAGCTCAGCTTTTGCTGCTGACACCTCTAAGTGCCCAGTTTGCTGGGTTCCTCTAAGTGCTGCAATTGTTTACTGGGTTCCCAGACTTAGGGAGGCATTTCCTGCATGAAAAATAGGCCTTCTTCCTGCAGACAGTCTCTTTCCGTGGTCAAGAGGCTATTTCTTTCTGAGGAAGCAAGTTTTCCCTGCAGATAGATTACATTTTCTCACCCTAAAATATCTTCAAATGACTGGAGAGAGGGAGGGTCAGGAGAGGATGGAGGCTGCTGGGCACCTCACGGTCTGATCCTCAGCCCACGTTTAGGAAAGGCAGCACAGAGAAGGGATGAAGTGACAGAACTGAGCTTGTCTGCAGCAGCTGCAAGACTTGGTCCCCACTCAGCAGCAGCAGAGCTGAGTGGGCACTGCTCACCGATGGAGCCCAGGGGCAGCATTTGCAGTGGACTATTTGAGTGGTCTCTGTGCTTGCCAGAGCCACGCAGTGAGCTGGCACAGGGTGGGACCACCACAGCCACTGCTCGCTCCAGCTCTGGCCAGGACTAAGGCGCGGAAGCCGCTGCCCTCCCTGTATAATGGGCTCTGTGTACAGGAGCTGTCGGGATGCAGCCGCCACGTTTGTGCTGATGGTCTGTGCTCTGGGCTATTACAGTTGCTTTGCAAAAGCCATCAGCTGCCTGTTGTCGAGGAGGAGAAGCCAGTGCTTACATCTTGCTGCCTGCTGCCTCGCTGAAGGCTGCTGATTGCTCTGATATGACGCACGTAGGCTGGGGCCAGGTGCCGCGACAAACCCAGCGCGCTCCCGGCTCCATCAGGAGTGGGGGGAGCTGCTGCTGTTTGGTCCAAAAAGCCCTTTGCTCGCCTCTGGAAAGAACACAAAACCTCAGCAGAAGAAACACCAGTGTCAGTGTGATAGAGAGTGGTCAGAGCCCAGTCCAACCAGTAATGAACGGTGGCAGAAGTGCAGTGGCTGTGAAAAACAGGAGACTGCTCGGGTAGGGAGAAATCTTGAAGCTGTGGGAGACAAAACATCGTGAGATTTATGGCTGTGGGACCACAGAGATCAGCATCTCCCAATGCATCCCTGTGGATGTTAGGATTTACCCCTCAGTGAGCACCCAGACCCTCAGCCTGGGGCAGTGCAGGGGTTGGGGGATGAGGTACCAAACCAAGGCTTCGTCTTTTAGCTGCTGCTGTTATCCAAACGCGATTCCTTCATCTCTCAAGAATAAAAATGTCTCCGGGTCTAGAAGAGCTCAGATCATAGAATCATAGATAGACTCGTTAGGGATTGGAAGGGACCTTGAAAGATCATCTAGTCCAATCCCCCTGACACAGCAGGATCACCCAGACCAAGTCACACAGGAACACATCCAGGTGGATTTTAAACATCTCCAGTGAAGGAGACTCCACAACCCCCCTGGGCAGCCTGTTCCAGTGCTCCATCACCCTCACTGGGAAGAAGTTCCTTCTGATACTGATGTGGAACCTCTTATATTCCCGCTGACACCCATTGCCCCTTGTCCTATCACTAGATGACAATGAGCAGAGCCTGGCTCCATCCTCCTGACACCCACCCTCCAATAAAAGTTGTTCTGCTCCCCAAGCATCTGCCTCGTGCCCCGGCTTCCTCGGCTCGCTGCCTCTCTCCCACACTTGGTGAATTACGTGCCTACAGCATCCTCTGACAATGTGAACATTAAACCTCCACACAGCCATTTGGACAACACTCGATTACTCTGCAGAAGAGGCTGGATGTGGTTCAGCCAAGTGCTGTGCTGAGCCACGGGAACTGCTCTTTTGCACAGGCTCCCTCCTCCTCTGTCACATTTCCCCAGAGACGGCAGCATTTGTGAGGTTTATCACAGCAGGAGAGAGCAGGTGGGGAAGGAAACATCAATTACCATTAGCTCTGCCAGTCCTGGACCATCCCACCCCTGGAGGTGGAGCAGAGGCAGTCATGTCTGTGCTCCCTTCTGTGCAGATAACTAAAATCTTGGCTTTTCTTGGAGGGACGAAGCTGGTCTGGACTCAGGGCTGAAGGGAAGGTAGCACGACTGTTGGGGACACCTCTGCTACAGGGGGCCTGGGCTGAGCTCCAGCTTCCACAGACAATCCCTATCCTGATGGGTTTTGGTACCTGAACACGTGGGAACACTGATGGTTCTATCTGTACCACCCTCACTGGTGATGAGGAGCTACAGGTCAGGTACTCAGTGGTGCAGAGGAGCCACCTTCTCCAATAAATATCCAATATCCAACATCCAACATCCAACATCCAATATGCAATATCCAATATCCAACATCCAATATCCAATATCCAATATTCAATATTCAATATTCAATATTCAATATTCAATATTCAATATTCAATATCCAATATCCATAAGCTTTACTGGAGTTAACACCTAAACAGCTTCTGACTGTGCTGTCCTAGCTCCAGGGTCTCCAGCCATCCTTGAGCAGAGCACAGGTAGTGCTGAGATCTTTGGTGATCTGGCCACAGAGCCAGGGTGAGGGTTTCACAGCTGCCCGAGGCCTCAGCCTTCAGCACCCTTTCCTCACTGTCATCTGCTCCCCCTGACCAGGACATCTGCTCCAAGCAAATCCCTCAGGTCGTCCTGTGGCTAATGGGAGGTATTTATTTCCATTCCTGTGGTGCTTCAACGTTAAGTACAGCAATAACTCAATGCATCTCATTGTGGGGGAATGAAAGATTACTCTTATTTTCAGCTCATTCTTTCAGTGTTTTATTTCTCTCTCTCCCTTTTTTATTGAGCTCTGAACATTAATAATCAGCTCTCATTAATTCAGTTAATTCTTCAAATCCTCGTATTCTTCACGCCGAGGACGATAAAGCCAGAGAGAGTGAGAAAGCCCACGCGAGCTGAAGACATGGTTAGAGTTATTAAAAATCAATTTTTTTTATTTGGTGGCCCCGGGGGGGTTAATATTCTCATCTCACAGCTCACAGTGTCCTTCCTCCCAGGGGAATTCTTTGTGGAGCTGCAGGAGATCCTCTGCCAAGGATCAAGGTGCTGTGGCCACACATGTAAGTCAGGATGCTGCAGTCCTTCCCCTGGGGGGCTGCTGGGTGTGTGGGAAGGGGAAAAAGAGCTTTGCAGGGCAGAAGACCCTTGTGCTTCACTGTCCATCCTCCCTGCAGGTGTCCTCACAGCGGCCAGCACAGGGGAGAGTCAGGGCTGCTCTGCAGGAGGGAACCCACCTCCCACAACCCTGGGCAGGAGGGCTGTGATGAGCAGACTGCTTCTGCTCATCTGGAGAGAGAGGAGCAGCCTGGGCTCCTGCTTTTCCTTTGAGGGGATCAGGGATAATGGAAACTGGGGAACATCAAGCAGGGGAGTGACTGCCCTGCAGAAGAGGACTGGCAAGTAGATTTTTCCCAGGGAAAGGGTGTGAGAAAGAGGTCAAGGCAGAGGTTTTCCAGGTTCTGCAACAGTTCATTCCTGTCTCGAGTGTGAGAAAGGGGAGGAAAACCAGCAAAGGCTCCCAGTTCCCGTTGCAGGGCGCAGCAGGGGAGGGGACAGAGCTCAGGAGCAAGGGATTGGAAAAGGGACCTGGAAAGCTGGCCAAGAACAGTGGCTCTCCAGCTGGCCATCAGGATGGGGTCTGCAGAGGCAAAGTGTTGGCGTGATCTCATACTTGTTATTATGGTCGTGTCTGAGGGAAGGCACCATGGCAACGAGCACGCTTCCGTTCCCTCGTCTTTAGGGTGATGCTGCTTGAGTTCCCGAGTCCCTTCACTGCTGAACAGGTGACAAACCCGTTACCAAGCACAGAGAAACATCCTTTTGCCAGTGTCTTCCTTCCCCTAGCTGAGACCAGACCTAGAAAACCACCCTCTTGGGAGGGGTGATCCATCCGTAAGGCTCTGTGGGTACAGGGTGGCCGCGACACTCGGCGTCTTTGAGCCCCCCATGTCAGATCGCACCCGCTGAGGGGGCTCTCAGGGGGATGTCTGTTGTGCATGGCTGGCCAGGCTCCTGCAGGGTTGGCTTCTAAATCTCCTTTTCAAACAGATAATTAAAATGTAATGGTGTTTACATTACAGATGGAGCTGAGAGAAAAATAATAATAGTAGTAATAATCATAATAAACACTGCTTTGCTGCTCAGGGGAGTTTGTCAAATGGCTCTTGGAGAGGCTTGGCACACTTTAATGAGTTTAAGGAAGAGGATTTACACTGGATAAACTTACTCAGTTGTTCACACACAACTGGTGAGGTGAGGAAATGCCCAGATGCAACCGAAGCAGCCAGCACAGGGTCTGCATCAAGAGAAAATAATTAAAAAAGGAAGAAAAAGGGTATTAAAATCCCATAAGTTTTACAGCAGTGGATACGTCGGATGGAATTGCAGCTCTGCAGAGTCCAGCAGCTATTCTGAATTAATGGCTTGGCTTTTCCAGTCCATTCAAACAGGCTCATTTCATGCAAGATAAATTGCAGGACCCTGCCACCCTCACTCCCTGAAGAGAGCTGTTTATAATTCACACTGTGTGTGAGGGAGAGGACAGTTGGGTTTTCTGACAGATATCCTGTGGCACAATGACCTGCTCCGCAGGCTGCAGCACTTGATTCACCCAGCACCAGCTGGAACAAGAAGTAGCTGGCTCAGCAACAGGAGGAAAAGGACCAAAAGCAAGAGCCCAGTGCAGGCAGGGAAGACAGTTCCATGAGAAATAAAACAGACCTGTGGTACAAAACATCTGGAAATTGGGTGGCCACCTGGAACAAAACCAGAAGCTTCACGTGGTAGTAGAGTCTAGTAGAAGAGAGATGGCTTGAGGACCGCTCTTATCTTAGTCCCATTGCACAAGAAATGAAGTCAGCTCTAGCCTAACAAAGATGACAAATCCAGTAGCTGAATCCCTGAGATTCCTTTTGTCTCTGTTTTCTTTTGGAAACAGCTGATGTGAAGTGATTGCCATGGTTTTACCATTCTCATGCAGCTAGTTGTAGCTGCACCTTATAATCGCGGTCGCGACCGCCGGTTACTCATCTCTGCTCCACTCGAGTGCTCTTCTTTGCTTGTGTTTGTGGAAGTGGCCTTGGTGGAACTAAACACAAACACGGGCTGGGCAGCGACTGGCTGCAGAGGAGCCCTGGGGAGAGGGACCTGGGGCTGCTTGTGGACCAAAAGCTCAGCATGAGCCAGCAGTGGGCACTTGTGGCCCAGAAGGCAAACTGGATCCTGGGCTGCATCAGGAGAAGTGTGGCCAGCAGGGTGAGGGAGGTGATTCTCCCCCTCTACTCTGCTCTGGTGAGACCCCACCTGGAGCACTGCGTCCAGTTCTGGAACCCTTATGACAAGAGGGATGTGGAGGTGTTGGAGTGAGTGCAGAGGAGGGCCACGAGGATGAGCAGAGGGCTGGAGCACCTCTCCTGTGAGGATACACTGAGGGAATTGGGGTTGTTCAGTCTGGAGAAGAGGAGGCTCCCAGGTGACCTTATTGTGTCTTTCCAGTATCTGAAGGAGGCTACAAAAAGCTGGGGAGGNTTCTAACCCAGACTGACTGTATGACTTGGTCTAGGTGATCCTGCTGTGGCAGGGGGATTGGACTGGATGATCTTTGGAGGTCCCTTCCAATCCCTAATGATTCTATGAACGCTCATGCGCAGTGGTTGCCGGCCCAACTTCCCGAACTCCTCCAGAGGGATTAATCTGAGGCCATAACAATGACTAAAGGCCACTGGTGTAAATCACTGCAGCCCCACTTGCGTCAACACCACGGCGATGATTTACAGCAGCCGGGATGGTGGGTGTTTTATTACAAAGCAGGTGTCACCTAAGAAAACAGATCTGCCCGAGAGCCTCTCGGTGACAGCGTTTCCGTGCGGCGAGCAAGGCATGTCTTCCCTTTTTATATCTCCATCCTCTTGTACATTTTGGAGAACCAGGAACAGCCAGACCATCCTGTGTGCTCTCCTGGCTGTGCATTATGCAGCACTTTGAAAGGCATTTCATTCTGCACCTCGAAAACACACGGGGGGACTGATCCTCCTCCTGCTCGTGCCCATTTCCATGTGGTGTGGCTACCAATTTGGATCGAGCGGCTCCTGGTTTACACCCTGACGAGTGCCAATGGCATCGAGCCTCAGATGAATATTTCAGCTTTACAGGGAGGATCTGGAATAAACTGTGACCCCAGCCACACGCACGAAGCTCAACAGTCACACGGTTGTGACTTCCAGCACAACGTGGTGCAGAACCTGCCAGGGTCTCGCTAGGCTGGCTCCAAACCCTGATGACAACAGGTTCATTATGGATTGAAGCAAGTGCCCAGGAGCTCACATTTGACTCTTAATGGACCTGAACTGAGCCAGGTGCTGCTGAAGTACAAAACAGCCTCACGTGAAAGCCTGATGGAGAGCTGTCAGCGGGGTTTCCTCGCTCTCTTTGCGCTTTAATTCTGCACACAGGGCTGTGGGCTGGCTCTGCTCAGCCAGGGCATGTGCTGCTGCAAAACCCATCCCCTAATCCCAAAGAATGGGATGAACAAAAAAAAGGTGAACTCCCAGCCAGGAGACTGCTGCTGCATTAATAAAGCAACTGTGAACGAATCGTCTCGGCTGCCGGAGCCGACCAGGATTATTAAGCCAGGTCCCCAATTTGATTAGAGAGCTTAAAACTCATGGTAAAACAAAAACCAGCTGTCAGCTAGGACACGAGCTTGGTGTGGGCAGGGTCACTGCAAAGGGCAGCTCTTCCCACAGTACAGTCATGATTACTGAATCAAATGCTGGGGGGGAACTGGAGGGCTCCTCTGGTGGAGGGAGGGAGGGAGGGAAGGGCTGTTGTCACTGCCCTGAGCACTGCCTGGGGCACAGCCTCTGCAGGTTACCCCTGCCTGCCCAGCAGCCTGAAAGGACAGCAAACCCCACACAGGCACCAGAGCTGCCAGCCCTCGAAGCACACACAGCAGCCCAGGACAGAGGTGACCTCAGCCTTCCCCGAGAGCTGCCTGGCCAGGTGCCCAGGACACCCAGAAGCTGGATGGTGGCTCACAGAAAACCGCTGCCCTGTGCAGCCTCGTTCAGCAGCGGTTTGTGACACCCTGACCTGGCAACAGAGCTTCTCCCCAGTGCCAGCTCAGTCGGGTGCCCCCAGCCTGACCCACAGAGCACGGACCCAAAGGAACGCCGTGCGACTAAGGACTGCACACGACTGATCCTTCAGCTCTTGGTCTGGGTTTGAACTGTGGCTCCAGGAAAAAGCCACCACTGCAGCTGATCAGAAGCCTCTTTTCCCTTTTGAAGAAAACAAATCTGCAGACTTCAAAGGCTCCCTACCTCAGCTGCTTTTTTCTGGCCCAAGACTGTGCTGCATGTTTTTCCTCAACTGACTATCAGCCAACTGGGAGTTACTACAGCATCTGAGAAGTGCCTTAAATTACACTTCTGCCCTTTCTGCCTCCCTCCACAACAGGCCAGGTCTGGGATCAGAGAGTAACCTCCCTTCAGGAACAGCAGGACAAGGAAAAGAAGGCAAATGAAGCTTCAGAAAAGAGAAGTGAGAGCAGTCGGTTGTTACTGGAGGAGTTTCCAAGTGGACCCATCGAAGTCCGGGGAATTATTTTAATTGATAGCTTCCAGAGAACAATAAATTAGTAGAGGAATCAGAAAACAGCCGTCACACTCGGCTGAAGCTGTAGGAAAAATTCAGCCTCAGCTAATTGTTCCATTTTGCAGTTTTAGTGAAGCAGAGCCTCCTGAATGGAACTGCTGCAGAGCCTGATGGATTCCAGATCTCCCAGTGGTTCCTGGATGCGCTGCTAGCTCCTTGGAACCAGCTGCTGACCCTAGGGACTGGGACTGGACTTTAAAGGGGTGTCTGCAGCGTGAGCTCTGGGCTGTGGTGAGGGGGAGAAGTTCTGGAGCGGTGCTGAGCGCGGGGCAGTGTGTCCAGCCCCTCACAGGGTTCGTGACCCTGGTCTGGCAGTGCCCTTACAGCTGCAGGCACAACCCTACAGCTACACACCACAGAGACCTGTGGCTGATTCCCCACACAGGTTTAGGTTTCACAGAACATTAGGGACTGGAAGAGACCTCAAATGACCATGTAGCCTTCCAGCCACTGGAGCCAAGAGCAGCAAAGAGAACTCTGCTGCCGGTTACGCAACTGCAAATGCTTCTGATGCAGCGTGATGGGAGAGGTCAGCCAGGTGATGCGAAGGAATGCAGGAGCCACTGCGATTCTGGACTGCGGCTGTTGGGCTCTAACTGCCTTCATAGAATCATGGAATCATCAGGGATTGGAAGGGACCTCGAAAGATCATCCAGTCCAATCCCCCTGCCACAGCAGGATCACCTAG
>VXBP01000457.1:337293-364542 GCA_013400115.1 Rhinopomastus cyanomelas | reverse complement strand
TGTGGTCTCACCAGTGCAGAGTAGAAGGGGAGAAGAACCTCTCTTGATCTGCTAACCCCCCCTCTTCTAATCCACCCCAGGATGCTGTTGGCCCTCTTGGCCACAAGAGCACACTGCTGGCTCATAGTCATCCTGCTGTCCACCAGGACCCCCCCGTCCCTTTCTCCTACACTGCTCTCCAACAGGTCACTCCCCAGCCTATACTGGTCCCTGGGGTTGTTCTTGCCCAGATGCCAGACTCTGCACTTACCCTTGTTATACTTCATTACATTTCTCCCTCCCCAGCTCTCCAGCCTGTCCAGGTCTCGCTGAATGGCAGCACAGTCTGCAGGGGTGTCAGTGACACCACCCAGCTTTGTGTCGTCAGCAAACTTGCTGACAGTGCATGCCAATACCTCATCCAAGTCATCAATGAATAGATTGAACAGGACCGGTCCCAGCACCGATCCCAGGGGGGACCCACTAGATTCAGCACTGCCTGTTTGAAGGAGAAGACTCAGCCTGCTCTTTACATTCACTACGATGCCACATCCAAACCTTGTGATCTTGCTGCCTGACAGTGTGGGGCTGCCTTATCATCCCTGCTCCCTGGGTTGTCTGCAGATGTTCTCACTGGCACAGAGATGATTACGAAGCTGACACAGCCAGCACCTCCTCACTCCAAGCTGCCTCTGCTCCAAAACTACATCTGGCTCCAAACTGCTCACAAGAGGGAACTGTGAGAGGAGTCTGTGGAGACCTGAGCCCAGGTCTTTAGAGAGCAAGCTGATGGAGCATCCCTCGTGCAGCAGCGCGTCCCTGTATCCGTGCCACTCCTCAGGCTGGTGGTCAGGCAGAGGACACAGCTGCAGTTAAGAAAGAATGAGATACAGGGACTCCGCAGGAAAAGCTCTAGGGAGCGAGGGGGAGCGGGGAAGGAGTGTTGAGATAGATGGTTATAGCTGACAAAATGAAGAGAGAAATGCAACTTGGAGCTGACAGGGAGAGACAAATAGGAAGAGCTCCTGCATCAGAAGAGAATTGCAGATTTGGTTGTCGCAGTCGTATTTGCCCATTTGCTACCACAGACAGTACAAACCTCCTCCCTTCAGTGACAGTGAAGATGGACGGGGATGTGTGCTGGCAGGCACTCAGGGCGTTGGGGCACGCTAATGCACCCCTAGAAGCCCCGACTTTGCCCTTAATTAGAGGAAAATTCACCAGTTCACACGTGGTGTGTTGCTCCAGGTCACCCTGACAAAGCCAGCAGCTGGTGCTGTGGGGCTGGGCTGAAGGTACAACCCGTGTGCCACCCTTCATTTGTCATGGCAGCAGGAGTCCTGCATTAGCAGAGTAACCCAGGGCACTGTGTTGAGGAGATGCTGGAGGAGGTGTGGGGAGCGTTGGATGTGTCCGTCGGTGTGCCTCGAGGGGACCCTCACATGAGGAGAGGCTGAGGGAGCTGGGGTTGTTTAGTCTGGAGAAAAGAGGACTGAGAGGGGACCTTACTGCCCTCTACAACTACCTTAAAGGAGGTTGTAGCAAGGCTGGTGTTGGGCTCTTCTCTCCAATTAGTGATGATAGGACGAGGGGAAATGGCCTCAAGTTGCGTCAGGGGAGGTTTAGACTGGATGTTAGAAGGAAATTCTTTACTGAGAGGGTGGTTAGGTGCTGGAATGGATTGCCCAGGGAGGTGGTGATGTCACCATCCCTGGAGGTGTTTAAGGAACGAGTGGACACGGTGCTTAGAGATATGGTCTAGTGGTTAGACACTAGGAGAAAAGGTTGGACTCGATGACCCTGGAGGTCCTTTCCAGCCATGATGACTCTGTGATTCTGTGACCCATCTCACCAGCACTGCTCAACAAAGTTTTCAGCTGTGCCCCTAACTTTAAAGAGCAAATAAAACCAGAGCAATCCCAGGATCTGTGACTGATAAATGCCTTGGGGTATTTGTTCACATGGCCACAGATCTTTTTTATGGAACATCGTTTAAAGCACTGTCACACCCATAAATAAAACCACCCAGGGGCCGGGCGATGGTGTGTTTGCATTTCCTACCTGTCGGTGCTGCTGATTCTCCGAGACACTTTGAGCAGCCTGAGCAGCAGCTGTGCAGGGGAGGAGCAGCAGCGTACGCGCACGGCGAGAGCGGGTGTTCGTGTTCCTACACCTCTTCTCCGCAGGCTCTCTCTGCACCGGTGATGCTTCTTTGATCACGCTAAAATCAGAAGCATCTTCCAAAATGCAGGTTGTATTAAGAGTCTTATCCTTAATCCCTCAACTTGAGCATATTGATAAGAAAATAGCAATTAAGATTCATATTCCCATGCTGGACCTGTAGTCAGAGACTAAGGAGATTATGTGATCATTCTAATTTCACACCCAGGAATGCTAAATAGTTATAACTTTATCTCATTCAAACAGCAATGGCCCACGAGCTCCAAGGTCCTTTTGGCCCATTTGTGGCTACCACTGCAGATGTCCCCTGACCTTCACTCACAACAACCCGGGTGACTTGTGTGCACCTTCAAAGGGAAGGTTTCTGCAAGAGAAGCAGTGGTGGCCAGCACTAGCAGTCTGGCTACGTTGGCATCAAAATGCTTCACCAGCATCCTCAAGACAGATGGAAGCGTGGATGACAATATTAATGAGCCGCTGCCGGTGCCAGACACCAGAGCTCTGCCGCCTGGCTGCGTGAGACAAGAGCAGGAGCTGATGCTAGCCAAGGTAGCAGGAGATCAGGAAGGGTTCTCCTACACCTGAGCCTGCCAGGGAGGCTCCCGCCAGACAGGAGCAATAGCAGGGATTTGCCAGAGGGACTTCCAAACACTGAAGGGCTTGCAGCTGCTGGATCTTCTCAAGTCTGCCACCAACCCACGCAAGGGGAGGTGGCAAATGTGTTCTAGGGGAAGTTCTATTGCCAGTCATCTGTAGCAGCCTGGGAAACACATGGACTGAACTGGGAAGTCTTGCAAAGCCTGAGCATTTTCTCCTGCAAAGTCAAGGTAAAACTGGTGGGGAGTTAGCAGTTCAATCAGACCGGCTCAGAAACCCACCGTCCTGGTGATACTGGTTTGGCAGAGGGCAAGATGAGCCTTGTGGTGCTCCAACACCTGCAGGCTGGCTGTGAAGGTAACCAACACAACTGCCTGCTGCTGTGGCATCTGCTGTCCCTCTGTTTCCTCACGTACCTGCTAGCCTCCAGGCCCACACAAGACCTGAAGAGACACCCTTCTCCAGCACAGTGCTCCTGCTGAAGCCATTAAACCTCTGCGTGCACTTCCCAGCTTGGAGCTGAGGGCTGGATCCTGGATGCTGGCCTAGGGCTGCACAAGCTGCTGGGGCTGTGGCTGCCTCCCAGCACCCGCCTGTGCAGCACCCAGCAGAGCCAGGCTCCCGGGTGCACTTGGCCCTGACGTGGCATGGGAAGCAGTCATGAAACACAACAGCTCCAGGCTCTGCAGATGTGGGAAAGATGCCTCCAGCTCTGGTTATCGCAGGGCTTTGTTTTCAGAGGAACACAAAGCTGGGGGAGCCTTGCAAACAAGCAGGTGGACAGTGTCCATGGCTGCAGAACCCTTCAGCCAGGAGAACTTCAGCCCAAGTTTCACTGGGTGTCAGAAGGGACTGACCTTTTCCATTTCATTTCTGAAAACTCCAACTAACTGTCTTCGTTCTTCTTCCATCCTTTCACTGCCAAGGAAAAGGAATCAGGACACTTGGGCTTTCCAGATCTTGCAATATTTATCACCTGAAGCCTGTTCCCAACAGGAACACTCAGCCTGGATGAAACCAGCCAGGGAGACTGGGACAGGCACTGGGAGCATCGTTCTGCAGGCAGCCCTGAAGGGAACACGACTGTTGAGCCAAATCACTTGCTGAATGTCAGACTTGGGGTTTTCTTTGAGTAAGGATCCAGAAGAGGGAGACAGCAGCAGGAGAAAGATGGAAGAAAAGAAGAAACAAGAAAAGCAGGGGGGAAAAAAAGGGAAAGATGTAAAAAACCCCAAACAAACCAGTAGAGGAGGATTAGGATTCACGCCAGCACTGCCTGCAGCTTTCCAAACCATATGATACAGCTAAGGAAAAGGCAGACAGCACATCTGAGCAAAAATTACAGGTGCTGGAATTAATTAGCTCCAAATCCCAACACCCCAAAACATCAGGTGCTGGGATTAAGGACTCAAAGCTAGTTTGCTGCTGAATCCCAAACCTCAGACATTATTTGGATTCAAACTGGAAGTATTGCAGATGGGCTTGTTTAGGGAAGGAGGGAGCTGTCTCTTCCCCTTCTCCCTTCAGCTGAGGCAGGAAGGCACCACAACGTGATATTGAAATCACTGCAGCCTTCCCCTGCTTCTGTCTGTGCTCGAGTCCATTGATCCCAACCAGCTTCCAGTTCTCTTCAAAAATCCAGGCAGCACAACATGGGTGGGCAGAGAGTCATTTCAAGGCAATTTGAGACTCCTCTCTGTTCTCTGTGCTTGTGGGACACTGTGTGAAGGAATTTGCTGTCCTCCAGTGCTGAAGAAGTCCTATTGTGTGATGAAACAAAGGGACCTGATGACAAATGGCATCGGATTTTACCCTGAAACACTGCTGCTCTGCAGTTTGAGGCAAAGCTCCTGAGAGCTCACCAACAACCATACATGGCCAGAACCAGAGGGGTTCATCCAAAGAGCTGATAGGCATCAGCACTACATTAATTTCCTGGTGCCACCATCTTCCTGTCATTCTACAAGTCAAGCAAGTCATTTGATCCACTCACAATTCCACTCTTCCTAGACTGTGTCTGGAATATTGTGTCCAGTTCTGGGCCCCTCAGTTTGAGAAGGACACAGAACTGCTGAAGAGAGCCCAGCACAGAGCCATGAAGATGATGAAGAGAGTGGAGCATCTCCCTTATGAGGAGAGGTTGAGGGAGCTGAGTCTTTTGAGCTTAGAGAAAAGGAGACTGAGGGGTGACCTCATTAATGATGATAAATATGTGAAGGGTGGGTGTCAGGAGGATGGAGCCAGGCTCTGCTCAGTGTCATTTAGTGACAGGACAAGGGGCAGTGTGTGTGAGCTGGAACAGAGGAGGTTCCACATCAATATGAGAAGGAACTTCTTCCCAGTGAGGGTGAGAGAGCACTGGAAGGGGCTGCCCAGGGGGGGTGTGGAGTCTCCTCCTCTGGAGACATTTCAAACCTGCCTGGATATTTTCCTGTGCCACTTGGTCTAGGTGATCCTGCTCTGGGGTTGGACTAGATGGTCTTTCGAGGTCCGTTTCAATGCCTGATGTTCTGTGGTTCTGTGTGACACTGCGGCACAGAACAGGACATCCTTTTGCTAGTGACAGCAATGGCAGAACAAACCACCCCGCTGGGGAGATGCTGAGACGTTAACCTCACCTAAGCAGGGGGAAATCTGCACAGGTGGAGCAGTTTGTGAATCTTGCAGAGAACACAACCTGTCTCTCTGCTCGCTCAGGTGATGATCATGGCATTTGCCAGGACCACCTCGTGCAAGTTCAGTTGTCTGCTGGCAGAGGAGCCTAGCTGGCAGCCTTGCTTCAGCTGGGTGGTGCCAAACAAGCCGCTAAGTTCATCACAGCCTGCCTGCAGCATCCAGAAGGAGCACACAGGGAGACAATTAGTGTTCATGGATGTGATCAGAGGCCTGGAAGACATTTGTGTTTGTTGTGGTGCTGGTGCCCAGTCAGGACTGAAAACAGTCACTGGCCTGATGCTCAGCTGAAAAAGGATTTGATGGACAGCAAGCCCAAAAATAGCTCGAACAAGGAAAGAGAAGAAGAAGGCAGGCTCAGAAGACTGCAAAAAACACCGAGTGTGGCCACTAATTACTGATCAGGGATCCCTCTCTTTGTCTTTGGCATGAGAATCCTGGCTGCAGCTGGCACAAGGGTTTTTCATACCAAGGTATTTCCAAGAAACGGGTACAAACCCAGAGGCTCAGCACATGTTCTCTTGTTTTCTATAAATAAAAGAGTTTGTTTTAAACAGGCAACAAACCCAACACAATTCTCTTCTGCTTCGTTCAAAAACCCATTGAGGAAAAAGACTCTGGAGATGGCATCTCCATCGTTTCGTACCCCTTGGGGGTGACAGCTGAGCTTACAGGCAGAACTCGCTGCGTAACAGCACTTACAACAGCGTAGTATTTGCTGTCAGGTCAAACGAGGGGGGAGGTTCTCTACTCTGTCAACAGGCATCAGCAACAACAAGGGCAGCACCAGCCTTCAGCAGGGAACCCTGAGCTGGAGCTGACCCGAAGTAACTGCACGGGATGCAGCCAGTCTCTGCGGTGGAGACCAGCCAGCCTTCCCACTGCAGCTTCCTAAATCAGTGTAAATGTTTGGGAGCTTCTGCTCTCAGCTTGTGTTGCTGCTTGCAGAAACTGGCATCTGGGGCAAGAACATGCTGCTGTCACCTCCCCCTCCTGCAGGAGGACACGTTTCCATTCTCCATTCACCAAAAATCCTAGCGCTTTCGCTGCAGTTCGTCCCAGCCAGATGTCTTGGCTGCTACCACTGTAGCAGGGGGCTGCGCTCGGTGCCCTTGCCTGTCCTCTTCCATGTTCTTCTGGCACAGGAGCAAACCTCCTGTGGGTTAGGACCAGCTCTGCAGTGGTTTCTCAGGCTGTCAGGAAACTATTGCTCTGTCACCTTTTCTCTGACAAAGGTCAAACGCAAGGGTAGAGTTCTTTGTGGCTGTTTGCCTAAGGTCTTGAATGAGAAGGTTGCCAGAGAGACAACTTGTATTATCTCCATGGTGTGACCGGTGTGCTCAGGGTCAGAGCAACACAAAGTCACGGGCAGGGAGCTAGGAAGTGTCTGCTTCTGCACCTGCTGCAGCTTTTGAGCACAATTAGTTAGTGCTCTGAATATGAGCTGGATCCCAAGTGCATTAGAATCATAGAATCATTAGGGATGGGAAGGACCTCAAAAGATCATCCAGTCCAATCCCCCTGCCACAGCAGGATCACCCAGACCAAGTCATACAGTCAGCCTGGGTTAGAAGGGACCACAGGATCACCCAGTTCCAACTGCCCTGCCATGGGCAGGGACACCCCACCCTAGACCAGGCTGGCCAGAGCCCCATCCAGCCTGGCCTTAAACACCTCCAGGGATGGGGCCCCAACCACCTCCCTGGACAACCCATTCCAGGCTCTCACCACTCTCACAGTAAAGAACTTCCTCCTCACATCCACTCTAAATCTACCCATCTCCAGCTTTGCTCCATTCCCCCTAGTCCTGTAGCGACCTGACATCCTAAATAGTCCCTCCCCAGTCTTTTTGTAGCCTCCTTCAGATACTGGAAGGCCATTGGAAGGGACCTCAAAGATCATCTAAGTCCAACCCCCCCCTGCTGAGGCAGGGTCAGCCTACAGTGCTGTCTCAAGATGTCCTACATGGGGCTCAGACCCATGACCCCAGGAATTCAGAGTCCCATGCTCTACCAACTGAGCCAGCCAGGTACAGAGACACAACCCTTCCCTCCTCTGCCCACCACGGTGCAGCAGGTCATATCAGGGAAGCCCAGCAGTGTTCTGTGGAACTAGCTGTTCCCACCAGTATCTTCCAGTTAATGATTCCTGTTTTACCAGCACCCGTGTGTGCAGATGCTGTCCCCAGATTAACTGTGCTATTTGCAAACCCCTTAAGAGAGAAAAATACAGAGTAAATCCCCAGCTGGGAGAGTTTCCATCAAGGGGAAGTAGTTTGGTTAGCTCCATGTATCCCTTTGCTCATGTAGTGCCAAGCACTGGGAGCCAGGAACACATCCCTTTGTCTGTCTCTGTCCATTTGTCTGTCTAGCTCCCATCTGTCTCTCTTCCCTTCATTAAGGGGAGAGCAGGAGGCAGGGTGGATGATGAATGGGCAGAGGATGAACTGGAATAGGGTCTACTCATCATCCATTTGTGCACCAGAGCAAGACAGATGGTCATGAAGAGCTTTCAATTTATCCAAAGGCCAAGTCTGAAAGCCGAATCACACACCCTGCAAGGGCCTGTCCTAGAGCAGGGAACTCTCATCTGTGGCCACTGGTGGGCAAAGCACTGGAGAGGGCAGGAGCACACAGGACTGGTTCAAAGGCCTGATCTCATCCACACTGCACCGCGGGCTTGGAGACCTTGGGTGTGCAAACAAATTCTCTGCTGGAACCAGGAGCTTCTCACCGATAGCCATGGCTTCCCTGGGTGGGAAAATCATAGAATCATAGAATCATTATGGATTGGAAGGGACCTCGAAAGATCATCCAGTCCAATCCCCCTGATGCAGTAGGGTCACCGAGACCAAGTCACACAGGAACACATCCAGGTGGGTCTTGAACATCTCCAGTGAAGGAGACTCCACACCCACCCTGGGCAACCCCTTCCAGTGCTCCATCAGCCTCACTGGGAAGATGTTCCTTCTCAGGTTGATGTGGAACCTCCTATGTTCCNCTCATTAGATTTTTCTCAGCCCAGCTCTCCAGCCTGTCCAGATCTCGCTGAATGGCAGCACAGTCTGCAGGAGTGTCGGCGACACCACCCAGCTCTGTGTCCTCAGCAAACTCCGTGGCTTTGTCTGGAAAGGTAAAGTAAGTCCTGTGGAGGGGAATCCTCATGGCAGGTGATTTCCTGGTGGTAAGAGGCAGATGTTTCTGCTATTCACAGCTGTAGTTACAGGCTGTGGACATGACCCCTGTGCTAGGAACCATACAGGTGTGCATTAACAAACAGACAGCCCTAAGGTACAGCCAGGTCAACAGAGAGCTACGTGTGGGTCAGGAAGGTGGGTGAATGTGCACCTGTGCCTTCAGCAGCTCTGGTCTGACAAATGCAAGCCCAGGACACGCACTCACCGCAGAAGCAGGAGCAGGAACCTGGGAGAAACTTTGCTGACAGCAGCAGAAGACAAGCAAGTAGTCAGAGCTAGCAAGTACAAAAGAATGACTTCTGAGCAAAGAGCGTGCACCAAACAATTTTCTGTTGGGTATTAGTTATTCAAAAATTGCTCCTACCTCTGCAGCTTCCTCCCCTTTTTCCTGCCATCAAAGACCTCGCTGCACGCCAACACGCTCCCATTCTTCCCTCCAGAATAGAGGGGAACAGATTCAATCTGTGAAGCTTTTGTCGCTCGCTCTCTCACTCGGACTCCCACCCTTCTCTTTGTGAAGGGCTGCAGTTGTGCCCACCCCGGTGATAAAATGCATCCTGTTTACAAGGGAAAAGAACAACCTGCCTCAGCACTTTTTCCAAGGGAGGAAAATGAGGCCCCCAAGAACGTTCTTTCTGAAGCGCTTTCGATTGTGACTTCTGCAAATTAGATGGGGCGCTTCATCCCCAGATGGAAACCAGGCGGCGAACGCCAGCGCTGCTCCTGGCCCTCTCGCCTCTTAAATACACAAAGATAGGCTTGTCTGTGGCGAGGGAGATGGCCGCCCTCAGCAGCCAGCCCTGCGAGGTGAGGGAACGAGGCAACAGCTTGGCTTCCACCGGTTTTCGTACCAGTTCAATCTNTGAGACCACACCTGGAGTGTTGTGTCCATTTCTGGGCTCCTCAGTTCAAGAGGGATGTGGAGCTGCTGGAGAGGGTCCAGTGAAGGGCGACAAAGATGATGAAGGAGGAGGAGCACCTCCCTTCTGAGGAGAGGCTGAGGGAGCTGGGTCTCTTGAGCTTGGAGAAGAGGAGACTGAGGGGTGACCTCATTCATGTCTATAAATATGTGAGGGGTGGGTGTCAGGAGGATGGAGCTGGGCTGTTCTCAGTGTCAGGTAGTGATAGGACGAGGGGCAATGGGTGTAAGCTGGAACGTAGGAGGTTCCACATCAACCTGAGAAGGAACTTCTTCCCAGTGAGGGTGACAGAGCACTGGAACAGGCTGCCCAGGGTGGTTGTGGAGTCTCCTTCACTGGAGATGTTTAACACCCACCTGGATATGTTCCTGTGTGACTTGGCCTAGGTGACCCTGCTGTTGCAGGGGGATTGGACTGGATGATCTTTCGAGGTCCCTTCCAATCCCTAGTGATTCTGTGATTCGATGATTCAGTTAAATTCTTCACAAGCCTTTGAGACTGAAGTTCTTTTTATTGAAGCAAACCTCTGTTCCTCACGCCCCAAGCTGCCGTGGGTTTGCACTGCTGGTTGTTCAGGGGCAGGGGTGCTTCAGGCAGTGCAGGACCCAACAATGCTGCAGCGTTGGTGCCGGTGGAGACGCTCCTGAGGGGAGAATATGCGGGTAGCGCTCTCAGCCCTAAGCCAGCTCAGTCTGACAGAGCAGTGTTTGCACAAACACACCCCTCTGACCTTCCTCAGTCACTCCAGCGAGCAGAAAAGCACTCCATGAAATAATAGCTGATAATATTGCCCCTCTGATTCCTCTTGCTCTGTCAGGAACGAGAGGGAACCTCTGCAAGGTGAGAGAAAATACATGGCTAGACGTGGGTACTCAGACAGACACAGAGAGATGGACAGATCACAGAACCTTAGGATCATCAGGGATTGGAAGGGACCTCGGAAGATCATCCAGTCCAACCCCCTGCCACAGCAGGATCCTCTGTGTGCTCTGCATTTCCCTGCACTTGTGCATCTCAGGCTGACACGGAGCCAAGCAAACGCAGTGCCTGGTGAGGGCAGAGGGCTAGTGCTGGCTCAGGGCTGAGCGACCAGCTCTGGCAGTGCAGCTGTGTGGCCTCTACCAGGTGAAGAGCTAAGACATGCTCTCCCAGCTCCCTCAAACTCCCTGGAGGACTCAGCCCTGCCCTTTGCAGAGAGGTGGGTTTTGTGCATGAGTTTTGTTGCACACTCAGCTTTTCTCAGCTGCTGTTTCTATGGTGTTGATGGGCTGCTGTGTTGTGCACTGTCCTCCCTTGGCCAAGCTCACATCACTCCGTGCATTCTACCAGCAGCATGTGGCTTTCATCGACTGTGATGCTTCACAGGTAAGAGAAATGTTCTGGACAGGGAATAATTATAATTTTAATGGCATTAGAGAAGGTAGTTAGACTGCCAGAGGATGAGATCTGTGGCTTAGTGCCCTGCTAGGCTGGGAAGCAGCAGCCAGGACACAGACCTGCTTTGGCTGTAAGGCAGCAGGAACACAGACTGAGGGAGGAGGTCTCTGCACAAGCCGCCATCCACACACAGCTCTGGCCCTGGCAGGAGAGGAAATGGCTGGAGCCCCAGTGCTGCCTCCCTACCCCATCACAGCTCAGAGGGAAACAGCGAGTCCTGGGGATGCTAAACTGTATCTGTAAACACACTAGAAATTAGGAATTTGCATCTGAGTGACTTCTAATAACAAACAGAAACCTTTTCCTCTGAAGTGGTCACAGGACGATCAAGACAGCAACTGCCTCAGGCGGGATAACAGCCGGGGAAACAGACACAGAGGCATCACACAGCTCAGCCAAGGCTACCGTGTGTCAAAGGCAAAGCTCCAAATAGTCTGATTAAATTTACAGAATACCTTTAAAGTTCAAGCTTAGATTTCTTTCTGTTTGCCCCAGGGTACAGCCAAGGCACATGTCCCACTGTTCCTCCAAATCTGCAGGGGTTGGAGACGTTACTTTACACAAGCGCTTCACGTGCAATCACATCTCAGCACCAAACCCAGCCTTAAGAACAAACAGTAAATATTGAGAGACTTGTACTGATAGAATCACAAAAACAGGCAACATTACAAATCCCTTTGGAGACTCCGAGCATCTCCTGCCTGTCCTTAAGAGCTCACAATCCAGCGAGTATTTGCTCAGTACATTTTACACAGCTATCTGCTCTTGGCGAGGGGAGATTTGTTGCTGTGAGTCTTAAAGGCTTGTCTTCTAACTAGGAGCCTAAAGAATTTATTTAAACAAAGCAGGAATGAGGAGCAAACGGCGTGTGGAGCTTGCGACGTTTCTGTGACAGCCCCGATTCCCATCAGCAGCGTCACGCAGGAGATTCTGCGGGAGGCTGGCGGGTCCTCTGTGTCCAGCTCTGGGCTTCTCCCGTGATGGGGCTCCTTGTGACTCCACACACTTTGTAGTATGAACCATCATAGTATCATAGAATCGTTAGGGATGGGAAGGGACCTCGAAAGATCATCTAGTCTAATCCTCCTGACACAGCAGGATCACCTAGACCAAGGATCACCTAGATCACAGGAACACATCCAGGCAGGTTTTAAGTGTCTCCAAAGAAGGAGACTTCACACCCACCCTGGGCAGCCTGTTCCAGTGCTCCATCACCCTCACTATGAAGAAGCTCCTTCTGGTATCTGTGTGGAACCTCCTATGTTCCAGCTTACAACCATTGCCCCTTGTCCTATCACTAGATGACAGTGAGCAGAGCCTGGCTCCATCCTCCTGACACTCACCCTTCACATATTTATTGACATTAATGAGGTCATCCCTCAGTCTCCTCTTCTCCAAGCTCAAGAGACCGATAAAGGAGGTGCTCCCCTTCCTTCATCATCCTCGTAGCTCTACTCTGGACACCCTAGAGCAGCTCCACATCCTTCTTGAACCAAGGGGCCCAGATCTGGACCATCGTGCCGTGAATTCTACCTGCTGAGTGGCTGCAAAGCTGATGTGAGTTACCTGAGCTTCCGTGGCTGGTGCCCACAAAACTTTTCATACAGACCAGAACCCCACTTGTCCGAGCAGTCAGACCAGTCCTTTGCCTCTTGACTGCCTGTGGAACTGCTGTACTTCACTGGCCCTGTCACAGAGCACCAAGGGATTGGCCAAGTGATGGGTTGCCTTGTTTTAGCTCAGTGGCAGACAGCAAAGCCCCTTCTTGGGGCACTTCTCATTTGTCTGCATTTAGGCTGCCACAGCAAAACTGCTGCATTAAGTTAAAAAAGGATGCAGGAACTAAAAAAAGAAACCATCTGATTTCTTTCTTATTTGCTTTGGGATGGTTCGTTGCATTTCATCACCAGGTTTCTTTTCATCCCCAAAACACAAGAGACGTGAAACAAACCTTTGGTTTTTTGGGTTTTCTTTAAAGATCACTTGTAGGATTACCTCAGCCATCTCCTTGTCTGATGCTTTGGATTAGTGTAATCACAGAAGCAGGGAGGCTAATGAGAACTGAATTATGCTCCTGGGGCCAAATTCATTAGTCATCTCCTCTGACACACGTGTGCAGCACCTTGGATTTCCAGCAGATGATTACGCTTTGCATTTAGCATCAGCTGGAAACACACTTGGCCTGGCCCAGTAGGACCAATACCTCACATCAGTATTCTCCACAGGGCTACATAACAAATATGCATCAGGCTATTATTCAAGCAAAGAGGGTTTTTTCCTTCCCCTTCCCAGCTCTTCTGTTGCTGACCCAAGGCAGCCCCTGCTCCCCAGCTCTGCGTGTACCTTATGCTGCTGCATTTATTACAGCAGTGCCTACAGGCACAACAAGAAAACTACCCTATGAAGACAAAGGAGAATGACAGTCCTTGCCCCAAATGCTTCTACCAACCAAACCTACTTTTGTAAATGTTATTTTATAAGCTTTTTTCCTAAGCAAGGCATGAGCATATGTCTGGAACCACCAGGACAGGAGATTTATTAAGGTTAATCTCTCTCCAATACATTTATATTTTACTTAGAGTTGATTTATCATAGATTCATAGAATCATTAGGGATTGGAAGGGACCTCGAAAGATCATCTAGTCCAATCCCCCTGCCCCAACAGGATCACACAGACCAAGTCACACAGGAACACATCCAGGTGGGTCTTAAACATCTCCAGAGAAGGAGACTCCACAACCCCCCTGGGCAGCCTGCTCCAGTGCTCTGTCACCCTCACTGGGAAGAATTTCCTTCTCATATTGATGTGGAACCTCCTCTGTTCCAGCTCACACCCATTACCCCTCGTCCTATCACTAGATGACACTGAGCAGAGCCCAGCTCCATCCTCCTGACACCCACCCCTCAAATATTTATAGACATTAATGAGGTCACCCCTCACATCAACAGGCATCATGCAGACGGGTGGAAAGACAAGCTGTGCTCTTGTGAAGTTTTTATATTAATTTTACCTTCTAGAATTGATTCAGATGGTCATCTGGGATTTTGTGTGCTTATCTGAACCCCCAAGCCTCTGACACTGAGGTGGCATCGCTGATGGTGTTAAACACCCACGTACGCCGCGGCAGAATTCCTGGAAGCTTTGTACCCAAATACCAGAGCATCCAGGGTGGGATTTACCTCACGGGGGGGAATAAATTCAGGGTTAATGTCTCATTTAGCTCCAAAGACACACTTCTTACATTTTTGATAGGACTTTTCAACATCAGACTATTTTATTTGAGCATCTTCATAACTGAATAATAAAAGCAGTTTCTGTAAGAAAGAGCAGTGGCTATACAAAAATGATTCTCCCTAGCCACGAAGTACAAACTTGTGGCTGGTAAATAATTTCCAGCATTACAGATATCCTTCCTCTGGTCACAGATTGAATTTATTAGCACAGATTCATCAGAGGGCAGAGACCAGTTGTTTCATCCAGCTGAAGCATCTCCTTAACGGCCTTTGAGTTCATCCCATCCCTCCTGCTTTGTCCCTTGGCTACAAGACGATCACAAACGCTTTTGGCTTAGACCTTCAGATTTGCTTTCGGATGCACAAAAGCTAATCGTTCCTGAAAACAATTCCCCGTGATTAAAGATCCGCTGCTGCTAAAAATATTTAAAGCACGAGCATCCCAAATAATGGACTTGGCACCAGGCACCAGAGCTGACGGAAATTGCCGGCGCTGTGGAGAAAACAAACACCGAAAGACAACACAGCATCAGACGCCGTGAAGCGCTGGAATGTCTCCGTGCTGCTCCTGCCATTTTGCTGAGGTTGGTTGTGCATCTTCGTGCCGTTCCAGCTAATCACACAAATTCTTCAGTCCCAGACGTTCTTTGAAATCCCCCTGGGATGGCACCTACACTCGCGTGTCCCTCGTTCTGCTGCTGCTCCGAACCGCCCTCTTGGTGCTGGATGAAAAACCCCGTTCAGCAGCAAACTGCCGGGGCGTTCTGTTTTGCAGCTTTTATTCCACTTCATTTGCTTTCCTTTTCTCCCTAAAGAAATGCTGTAGAAGGAGGAACATCACACGCTCCTTCCTCCCTCCCCTTCCTGTGAGGGACTCCCTCAAGAAACGCCAGCTTGCCCACACGCTCACCCGTTGCCGTCGCCAAGCTGCCCTTTATTCAGCCGGTAGCTGGCTTCACGGACGTGACTCGGCGTGCTGCTAATGAAGGACCTGATCCAAAGGATTCACCTGGGTGGCACAACAGGTTCTCCAGCAGCAGTGTGCTCCCACGATGGCACCTGGTTGTGTGTCACTGCCATTATTCTTCACGGGGCCTTTAGATCAGCCATCTGGTGCTACAGCTCTGAAGCATTGATGTGTAAGAAAGCATCACTTACCCGGATTCCAGAGACCCTACCACCCCACAGACCTCCTGAAAGACATCAAGGTATGAGTGCATCTCAGGGGGCTGATCTCAAACACTGCTCTACCACTGCATGTGGCTCAGAGTACTCTGCCAGCCTTCAAGAGAGACCCAGAGGGGTCTGGCCACATGTGCAAGGTGTATTTCAGTGTATTTCAGGCAGGTTTTTGCAGAATCAGCACTGTGCTCAGTCTTCCAGGGTCAGAACCCATGTTGATGAGGTCTTCTACAGGCAGCTGACAGCAGCCTCCCTCACAGCTACAGGCCCTGATTCTCATGGGGCATTTTAACTACCCTGATATTTGCTGGAAGACCTCCTCAGCCAGCCACCCACAGTCCAGGAGGTTCCTTCAGCGCATTGGTGACAACTTCCTGATGCAAATGGTGGAGGAGCCCACCAGGAGAGGAGCGCTGCTGGATCCTGTAATCACCAACAAGGAGGGTCTGGTTGAAGCAGTGAAGGTTGAGGGCAGCCTTGGTTGCAGTGACCATGAGATGGTGGAGTTCAGGATTTCATGTGGCAGAAACAGAACACCTGGCAGAATCACAGCCCTGGACTCCAGGAGGGACAACTTTGGCCTTTCCAAGCAATTCCTAGAGGAAATCCCATGGGACAGGGTACTGGCAGGTAAAGGGGCCCAAGATAGCTGGGTAACATTCAAAGACCACTTCTTTGAAGCCCAAGAAAAGAGCGTTCCCACAGGAAAGAAGTCAGGGAAGGGAGCCAGAAGACCTGCATAGTCTGTGGGGGCCAAGACATTGGGGAGCCCAGGAGCCACACAACGCTTGCTGTGACATAGTCACCACCAAGAGTGGCCTGTTGTGTCTCCTAGGAGATGGAATGTGGGGAGCTTCCACGATCCTTGATGTGGTGGAATCCCAATCCTCTAAGATCATGGAGTCCATGCTTTGACCGTGCACTGCCAGATCCCCTGCAAGTCCTGTCCCTCAGCCCTACATGTCCTCGTTTGTTCAGTGCTGACCCCAGCACTGTCCTGGGCAGCCTGGGCTAGTACTTGACGCCCCTTCAGTGAAGGCATCTTTCCTGATAGCCAGTGTAAGCCTCCCTTGGCACATCCTGAGATGTGGATGAGGTGGCCCAGCAGGTCAGACCCCTGCCTGGTATTTGCTGTTTGTTTTGTAGGGAAGGGTTTTGTTGAGAGGGGCCCTTGGAGAGCATCTGGCTGCAACACCAACCTCCCTGGGCAACGTGTCGCAGGGCCTTAGCAGCACAGGTGCTCTCCTTACAGGCCATCTAGGACGTGGAGGAGGAAGGGACCATCCAGGTGCTCTCCAGGAATGGCCTGGTGAACGTGGTGCTGCCTCAGTCTGTGGAGCCACGCACCGTGTGGTGCCACGAGTGCCCGTGAGACGGGCTGGGCTTGGGAGGGTTTTTGGAGCAGGGGCAAAAGGGCCCCTTGCTGGTGTGCCAGGCTCTTTCCCTCCAACCTGTGTTGCTCAGAGGTGGTTTCTGCTGTAGAAGGAGATGTGCTGCAGTGCCAGGGAGCCCCAGAATTTTGCCTGGGTTGTGGAAATTACAAATGGGATTCAAGCAGTTGCAGGTGAATGCAACCTTCTCCAAAGAGGTGTTTTGAGACGAGGCAGGTGCATGTGCTCTTTTAAAGGACAACTGGAATGAAAATGGCAGTGTTCTCAGCTCCCAGCCTGTCAGTGACCCCCCTGTGACTCAGCAGTTGGTAGAGGTCATGTAGAAGCAGGTAGCAGTGAGTTACCCACAAGATCCCCCCACACAGGTCCCTGTTGGAGCAGGAATTGTGAGCAGTGACTAGATAACTTGACAGAAGTGGGGACTGAGATGGAGGAGGTGTTCTCCCTGCAGCAGAGAGCAGCCAGCTGTGGTGTCAGTCTTCCCTGGTGCCTCTGCCTGCACAACTGGAGAAGGTGACGTGCACGGGCGTTTTTGTCTTGGCTTGATGGAGAAGCTTTTGTGGGACCCTCTGCTTAGTTTGAATAATGGAGGAAATGGAAAGAAGGAAGAGAGCAGCAGGCCAGCACTTGGTAGTGTGTCTGTCAGCTTTGCAATGCCGTGTTGATTCAGTTCTTGATGACCTGCTCCTGCCCTCATTCCTGTTTTCAGCTGTTTTCAGAAGTGCTGCCCTCACCTCTCTGGAAGACAGGATCCAGCACAGCTCCATCTTCACTGAGTTTCCAGCATGGAAGCTGTTTGTTCCCTGCTGAGCCCGTATGGTTTTCCTGGTGTGGGCAGTCTGAACTCCCCAGCTGCTCCTCAGGTCCTGCCCAGGAACAGCTGCTCCTCTTAGCTTCCTTCATGTCTTTCTGCTCTCACCTTGTAAGGACAGTGGCAGCATTATTTCCCAGGTGCTGGGCCAGCTTGTCTTGTGAGACTGAAGTTGGATCCAGGTCTCGGAAGCGCAGGCACCTGATGGGTGCAGCAGTGGAAAGAAGTGTTGCCACCCAGGAACACCCCGCAGGCGGGTGTTAGGATGGGTGTGATTTCACCTGGTGTTAGCTGCCTTCCTGTTGATTTGCAGGAGCCTTTTGTTCTGCTGAAAGATACAACTTCCCTAGGAAGAGAACCCAAATCTGAATGTACCCACCTGGATATGTCCCCGTGTGACTGGATCTAGGTGATCCTGCTGCAGCAGGGGATTGGAGCAGATGATCTTTGGAGGTCCCTTCCAATCCCTAATGTTCTGTGATTCTGTGATGAGCCAGCAATGTGCCCTTGTGGCCAAAAGGGCCAATGGAATGCTGGAGTGGATCAGAAGCAGGGTGGTTAGTAGATCAACAGAGGCTCTTCCCCTCCTGGTGAGACCACATCTGGAGTGTTGTGTCCAGGTCTGGGCTCCTCAGTTCAAAAAGACACAGAACTGCTGGAGAGAGTCCAGCACAGAGCAACGAGGACGATGAAGGAAGGGGAGCACCTCCCTTATGAGGAGAGGCTGAGGGAGCTGGGTCTCTTGAGCTTGGAGAAGAGGACACTGAGGGGTGGCCTCATTAATGTCTATAAATATGTGAGGGATGGGTGTCAGGAGGATGGAGCTCAGTGTCATCTAGTGATAGGACAAGGGGCAATAGCTGTAAGCTGGAACAGAGGAGGTTCCATATAAATATGAGAGGGAACTTCTTCACAGTGGGGGTGACAGAGCACTGGAACAGGCTGCTCAGGGGGGCTGTGGAGTCTCCTTCTCTGGAGATGTTCAAGACCCGCCTGGATGTGTTCCTGTGTGACTTGGTCTAGGTGATCCTGCTATGGTGGGGGGATTGGACTTGATGATCTTTCGAGGTCCCTTCCCCTCCAGAATGTTCTGTGATTCTGTGTGATTCTGTGAAGCAAGCAGATCTGAAGGATTCTATGATTCTGAGACAAACCTGGTCTTCCTGCTCTCCAGCTCAGGAGCTGATCTCCTCAGTGGCTGCAGATTGGCAGATCCTGACTTTAGACTTGGCCTCAGAGACAAAAAGCAGGAGATGGAACAGGCCAATTCCCACCTCACTAATTTCATTCCTTTAAGCATTATAAGCAGGTGAACCATGAGGTGGACACAGGGCTACACATCTCGGGAGCCTTTTCAATTAAGGGCTGTTAAGAAGGGCCCAGCCAGAAACTGTTAAGAGGTGCCTGACTGCAGCAGGTTTGGCAGGATGAGAAAAACCCTTCAGGGAGCTGAGAAACAGAAATGAAATCAATTGCTTCAAAGTGAGTAAAGGAAGAAGGAATGACAGGGAACATGAGAAAGGTGAGGGAGTGACCTTGCTGAAAGCTAAGCAGCCTGAAGGATCGCGGTGCGGCAGGACTGCACCCACAGGACTAGCAGCTCTGCATGCAAACGCTGCAGTCTGCAGCACTGGGGCAACAGCATGAAGTGCAGAGGGGTGTTTTGCAGGTTGCTAATCTCTGCAGGTCCTGTGAGGAGTAAGTACAGAGGATCGGGGTCGGGACCGCGTTGACGCTCACACACAAACACCTACAAAGGCAGAGGATTTGCCCAGGTCTGGCTTAAAGCCTGCTGGAGCCCAGGGGAGCTTTCTGACTGGCATCCAGCTTGGAATGAGGCTGATGGCCATCCTGGACAGACAGCACAAGCTGTTCTCTGCTTGTGTGAAGCAGAGACCTGTGAAAAGGGTGCAGAGAGTCCACCAGGCCATGTCAGATGCTCCTCAGCACGCACGTCCTCCCAATTAGGAGTGAGAGCTGTGCAGCCAGGGCAGATGGATTCCAGGTGGGGTTTTTGCAGGGTCAGAGGATAATGACCCCTCAAGTTTCAAGACTTTCACAGCAGCCCTGCCAAATCCTGCTGTCAGTCTGAAGGCTTGTTAGCAACACCTCTGCAGTTCGTGTTCCTGTGATTAGCGAGTTTCCAGTCTCTAGGACCACGTGGAAGAGCAAGGACTAACCAGGTTTAGATGCTGCCTCCTGCACATAAAAGCAACAGCATTTTTACTTCATTTACTTTGGGCCAGGCTGGAGAGCTGGGCTGAGAAAAATTTAATGAGCTATAACAAGGGTAAGTGCAGAATCTTGCATCTGGGCAAGAACAACCCTGGGTACCAGTATAGGCTGGGGACTGAGCTGTTGGAGAGCAGTGTAGGGGAAAGGGACCTGGGGTCCTGGTGGACAGCAGGATGACCATGAGCCAGCAGTGTGCTCTTGTGGCCAAGAGGGCCAACAGCATCCTGGGGTGGATCAGAAGGGGGTGGTTAGCAGATCAAGAGAGGTTCTTCTCCCCCTCTACTCAGCTCTGGTGAGACCACATCTGGAGTCTTGTGTCCAGTTGTGGGCTCCTCAATTCAGGAGGGATGTGGAGCTGCTGGAGAGGGTCCAGTGTAGGGCAATGAGGATGATGAAGGAAATGGAGCACCTCCCTTCTGAGGAGAGGCTGAGGGAGCTGGGTCTCTTGAGCTTGGAGAAGAGGAGACTGAGGGGTGACCTCATTAATGTCTATAAATATGTGAGGGATGGGTGTCAGGAGGATGGAGCTGGGCTGTTCTCAGTGTCATCTGGTGACAGAACAAGGGGCAGTGGTTGTAAGCTGGAACATAGGAGGTTCCACATCAACCTGAGAAGGAACTTCTTCACGGTGAGGGTGACAGAGCACTGGAACAGGCTGCCCAGGGGGGTTGTGGAGTCTCCTTCTCTGGAGATGTTCAAGACCCACCTGGCTGTGTTCTTGTGTGACTTGGTCTAGGTGATCCTGCTGTTGCAGGGGGATTGGACTGGATGATCTTTCCAGGTCCCTTCCAATCCCTGATGATTCTATGATTCCATGAACCCTTCTTTCTAGAAAAAGCCACCTGGCTTTTGCAGAGCCAGTCGAATTCAAATGCTTCTGGTCAAACGCACAGCACGAGTGTGAATTATTACCAGGCACAAAGACCAGAGCTGGAGGTGGAAAAAGCCTGGCTCTGGGTCCTCATCTTGCCTGCAAGGTCCGAGCCTGTCCCTGCACCCTGCTTTTACCATCTGCCTGCCAGCACCCAGACACCGTGTGTACAGTCGCTGTGGACTCCATCACAGGCTACTGCAGTGCTGCAGCAGTCCCATCCCCTCCCCAGTTTTACTGTTCATGGTAAATCTTCATCAGTGCAGCAGCGAGTCCTCCACACCGGGAACCGGGCGAGCAGCTGCCGCTCGGGGTTGTGTTTCCTGGTGGGACCCGAAGGTGGTGCTGATGCCTTTTGCTGTTCAGGGCAACCACCTTTTTATTTAAGGCAACGTGAAATTAAGTTGCCTGCAGATGAAAACTGTGCATTGCTTAACTTCACAAGCCGTGGTGAAGTCTGACACCTGCATGTGTGCTTTTGCCACTAACATGTCTGCTGCCCCTGGATTCCTGCTGCTGCTGCTGCTGCTGCGTTTGCTCTGAGCCAGAGGCATTGAGTGGTTGGAGGTGGCTGCAGCTCAACAGCCTCAGCGGGGTTTTAACAGAGATGGTTCTGGAAGGACAGGCCCTGCCTCAGACCCCAAGAGTCAAAGCAGAACCTACAGCCACACGGCTTCCCAAAACCCCTTCTCCACACTATCAGCACTGAGAATGGTGCTGATGACCTTGAGGTGGTCTGCGGTGGCTGAGAAAGCATCTCGGCACCAGCCAAACCTGTGAAGAGAACAAAACCAGCACGACACAAGAGCAGAGGAAAGCAGGTGCAGTGAGAAGAGGCTGCAGCTAAACCACAAACACGCCCTGCAGGCACACAGCCCAGCTGTGATGCTGTGGTCATTTGGACTGGTGGGATTCAAACCAACACAGGTTCCAGGACCGCGCATCACAGGGACTGTGCATCAAGGACTGCCGGCCACTCCACAGGCAGCACGTCGGAGCGGTGGCAGAGAACAGCGTGCCAGAAAAATGGTCGGGCAGCAAACAGCAGCAGAGGTCAGGAATGTCAGTATAACAAGGGCCAGCAGCTTTAGGGAGTGAGGGTCTCATTCAGCTGATGGTAACAGATGATTTCTGCTCAATATTTAAAGCAAGGGGCAGAGGTTAAACTCCTTGCCATCGTACCCTGTGGGGAAGATTGCTTCTGTTCCTAAACAGGATAAAAGAAGGAATGATCAGGAATGACAGAAGTCAAAGCTGTGATGGTTGGAGGGGGAGAAGTTGGGAAGACCAAATAGAACCTGAGAAACATGAAAAGTGGGCAGAAAAATCCCACACCCTCTCCTTCAGAAGGAAATGCAATGATAACTTTTACAACCTCCACTCATGCTGTGGCAGCCACAAGAGTTCAGCTGACAAAGCCATCTCTACCTGTCCATGAGTTTGTCTGATGAATGGATTGCTTGTCTTCATGAAGGAAGGAAGGGAGCTTAAGGACAGCAAAGCTGCAAGAAAGTACAAGGGCACTGCCTAGATCATGGACAATGAAGCATGGAGGGTTTTAGGTACTAAAAGAAGGAATGTGGAACAAAGCAGGGAGACAGACTTTCAAATCCTGCTTGCGTTCCTGTGCAGTCCCCTCTAGAAGATCCTGCTCTAGTAGCAGGGTTGGACTAGATGATACCCAGAGCTCCCTTCCCACCCCAACCAGTCTGTGACTCTGGTGCTTAATGAAAAATGGATTTTTTAACTGAAATATTCAAATGGCCACAACAGTAATTTGTCTTCAGACTGATGACTAAGCTTCAAGAAAGCCTGGATGAGAAGAGACAGGTTTTGTTTATCTCTGTTTCCATTTCAGGTTTGGATTTAATCATAGACATCGAAAGGGAACATAAGATGGCAGTTCTTGTTGATCAGCACACAGGTCAAGGCAGTGGTATGTGATTCCTGCATTCTGTCTTCCCACATCCACCAGTAATTCCATACAAACAGCTTCAAAGAGGAAAAGCAGAGAGCTCTGGCAGAAGAGCTGCTCCTGGTATCCCCAACACCGCCAGCGTGCACACCTGAGGACTGAGAACGGCTCAACACTGTGGATCCAGCCTCTGCAGAGAAATCCTTTACAAGTGCTCTGCTTCCATCTTTACCTTCTTATCTCTTGATTGAAGGAAAAGCTGATCCTCAGCAAAACATCCCTTAACAGCTTCATAAGGCAAAAGTGCCTGGAAACACATCTCTGTTCTCAGCCTCCTCCTTAATGAATGTGGAAAGCTCCTTCAGTGCTGTAAGTGCGTGAGATTGATAAAGATTCTATTTACTTTTTTCCCCTTATAAGAACTTAATGAGACAAAATTGGTAGCTCATAATCAGGCATTGGCCTTTTCATCTCTCTGGGTTTTGTTTACCAAAGCTTACTAGAGCAAAGCGCGCGGAGCGATGCGCGGCGATAACGGGAGCGTTGCTTAACGATCCCTGGCAGGCGACACGGAGCACGAAAATCAGATGGAAAAGGTGATTAAAGAAACGTTACCTCATGTACAGAGAGCCCTTTCCCCACTGACAGAGACCCCGACTCCACACATGGATCTGCAGATAAGCCACTCTCTCTTTGCAGGCTGCTGCACTGCTGCACCGAGGCAGGTTTTCTGGAGCTCAGCCCACGATGTGGCAAAAGCCTGAGCAGCTCTGGACCTGACTGAGGCAGCTCCTTGTGAGCAAAGAGCAGAGTCAAGTCAGCCTGGGTGCCCACTACATCACATTTTCCAGCTTCCACACTCTTTCAGCTTTAAAAACCCAGTAACTACTAAAGTTCACAGATGGAAGTTACTCTGCATCTTGATTTTTCTCCTCTGTGAAAGAATCATGACATTCAACTCCTTCCAAGAACTTGGCCAGTCTTTTAGTTAGTAAGAATCATAGAATCATAGAATTATTAGGGATTGGAAGGGACCTGGAAAGATCATCCAGTCCAATCTCCCTGAGAGAGGAGGATCACCCAGACCAAGTCACACAGGAACATATCAAGGAAGGTTTAGGAGCAGGAAGGGCAGGGAAGGGCCAAACAAGCTGGAATTCTGCAGAGAGAAAACCCCTAACAGGCTTCCAGCAGGAACTGCTGCCTTTCCACACAGTTTTGCTTACAAATAGATTAGTACAGCTGCTCCTCTCCCTCCAATTTGCTGCTTCAGTTTCATCCTGATAGATGGAAACACCACTGCGCTCGCACAGGAGAAGAGAAGCCACTGTGTCATGGGAAGCGATGGCACCACACACACAACCAGCCCTTGGAAGTTAAACTCCTCCCAGCTGCTGTCTCTGCTCTCTCTGGCTGCTCATCTCTGGCACAGCAGAAGCAAAGGAAGCAGCAAAATGTTCCTGTAGAAATTCACTCATAGCATGAGTGGACAGACAGAAAGGCTGAAGACCAACCTACGCAGTCTTTAGGGCCAGCATTGTGTCTTGAGAACAAACACTGAACAAGGAGCAGCTCTCTGGATAACTGTCCAGGTGAGCTCTCAACTCCCTTGTGATACTGAGTGTGGTGTGTTCCACCCAGATGTTTCTCCAGTACCACAGCTGTGGTTCCAGCTGTGCAGAATCTTGCACCTTGCTCCACTGCTCCCATCTAGAAGGAGAGTTTCTGCTTCAGATCTTGTGCTGATTGGCTGAAGAAAACTTACCTGAAAAGAGTAAAGAGTTTGAATAAAAAGGGAAAGGATCAGACAGCTCCTTCCTAGAGCAAATTTTAAAGTGTAGTTTGTGGCATTAAGAGAGCAGACTGGAAGGTGATTTCCAGCTCCATCTACGCTCCACAGGAATCTTGTGTCTGTGTCCAAGTCCAGCGTCACCTCACCCGAGCAAGAGGGACACCAGCTCCACTGAATGGTCTGTACCATGAATCCTTCCAGCAAGGGACTGACTTTTGTGTTCATACAACAGCTGGGGTTCCCCAGTGCTGACCCAGCACATACTCAGCTGAGCCCAGGATGGGCTGTTAGAATCAGCTTGCAGGAGCATTTTGGCCTCAGCTTCATCCCCACCTGTGCAAACACCTGCAGTGACTCTTGGATGCGAAGCAGGGGCCAGCACAGTGCCCTGGGGAGGGTAACCCACAGCCTAGCAGACCCTACCTCTCAGCCTGGTTCCTCCCTGGCCCTCCCTCTAAACGTGTGGTTGCTGAAAATCTGAGTCTCTGGCTCAGTGCCCAGTGCCCGTGGGCAGATGCTGAGCGCTCTCAGTTTGCATCTGTCAGTGTCTCACGTGTGTGCCGAGGTTTAATGTGCACTCAATGCAACTGGGTGATGTAATTCTGCATTTGATTAGCTCTCGTTTCTCCCTGACATCACACGTGCTTCTCATGCCTCACAAGAGGGTCACCAGTAAGCCCTCAAAGTGGAGCTTCGGTGCTGTTGCTGCTAGGTTTTCCTTCTGAAGAAGCAAGACTAGTGATTTGCCATTATTAATGAAATTACAAGCCACCTTCACCCAGTTTTTGGCTAGCTTTCAGCAGCTCGAGACTTGTCCGACCGATCAAGAGCTTGGCTGAACAATTTAGGACCACAGGCTAAATCGTGTGTCCTGCTGTTGGTCCAGCCTGACCAGAACACACACAGGTATTCCCAGATGTATCCCATAATGAGCATTGCTATGGAGCTCTGCCCATGGTTTCAACCTTAATTATGAGCTATCCTCTGTCTACACAGTAAGTAACAGAACATTCTGCTCCTGCCAAAGTTCCTGGCTGGGGCTTGGACTCATCCCTTCCATCTTCTAAGTACGAAAGGCTGAACGAGAGGTAGTGCACAAGCATCACTTGCTTTGAAGCCATTCAGACTAAAGATGCCCTGATGCAGGTACTGGTGCTAGCCACAGCCCAGTTCCTCAGCAGAGGATCTACTCCACGTGCCCCTTCTTCTCCTGAAGTGTTTTCCCAGATGCAAACCCCCCTCCCACGTTTCTACCCACCCCCTGGCACTCCCAGCAGATTGAGGTGAGCGCTGCACAAGGCACTGCTTGGAGAGGCTGGAAGCTGACTGGCTCTGCAGCCTTCTGACCCTCAGTGAACTCTCACACCAAGTGGCAGCCTTGAGGGGCTGCTCAGGTTAAACATCTGGTGTTTTGTCAGCCCCAGGTGCTGCAGCAGGAGACAGATCTTTGAATGTGCTGGAAGACCACGAGCTCTCAGCCACATCTTCTCTGTGGGCTGTAATTACACGGGCACATTGACCACAGTCCCCTCAGCAGCTCCACCACCTTCACCCAGCTCCCCCATCCCATCAGGGACAGAACTAGCTCTTAGGTTATAGAGGAGACACAGAGGTCCATTACTGCACGTTCCCAGGCAGCAGAGCTGTGCAGGGTGCTGGTCATTCCTTGAGAGGGCAAGAGGTTCCAACACCTTTCAGTGCTTTCTGGAGCTCACTCAGGATTTAGGAAGGCGCACATGGGAGCAAAGACAAGGAGTGAGATCCTGTCGCCTCCCATCAGCCTGACAGAAAAGATGTCTGGTGGTTTCATTTCCATTTCACCCAGCACTTAAATGTCTTGTTCCATGCTTAGGATCTACCATTAAGTGCAGCTCTGGGAGGCAGGTAGGTTGGCTCAGACTTCAGGGGAGCTCTTGAGCACCTGGGAGCAGGATGCAGTGACAAGAGGCAGCTATGTGGTTTCCATGGGCAGCATCACCACTTTCCCTTCCTATCACCATGGATTCAGCTGCCATTAATAAGCTGCTGTCTGGAGAAAAGGAGCTGCCAAACACAACTTGGAGACACGTGCTTGACTGCAGCCCCATGTGAGTGCGATCCACGGCTCTGGAACACGGCTGCAGGGCAGAAACGAAGGGCACTGGCTCCTATGCACTCCTGGCCAAACACACAGAAAGGGAAGGCAATAAATATCAGCCTTGGCAAACCCACAGATAGCTCAGCTCATCCTCACGTGCTGGTGGGACACTGATGCTCTCCAACTGCCAACACTTGCTTCGGGAGAAAGATTCAGTGCGGATGGCATTCAGATTCATTTATAATTCATATCCTCAGGACACCCCAGCAAAAAAAGCCTCTGACTGAGACAGTAGGAAAAACAGATGGAGAATCTTTTGTCATTGTCCTGCTTCACACAGTCACAAGTTTCTGCCAAGCCAGGTCCTGCTCCACTGCAGGGAGGGAACAGCCACAGCTCTCGCTCACGCTGAGCACTGGGAGCGGTTCCAGGCTGCCAGGCGCAGGAGGACAGCTGGGCTGTGCCCTCAGCCCACCCCACGGCAGGAGGTGGGTACCAGGGGGTACCCCGGGTCATGCTCTGGAAGCTCAAGAAATACTTTTAATACAAACAAATGCAAGCAACATCTTTTCCAGTATTTTCTCAATGCCTAGAGGAGACAACTCATCACACCAGCCCACAGGATTTTTTCCACATGAAAGCAGCTACTTTAAGACACTTCATACTTATACAGCAAGAACACCAGCAGCACTTCATCAAAACACAACTGGCAGTCCTGCTGGGTGTACTTCTGGGTAAACAAAGGCTTCCTGAATAAA